>JACBKR010001204.1:0-45111 GCA_014218235.1 Colocasia esculenta
AACCCCCAATTGGGTCTGAAATGGTGACATAGGAAGTAGCTGCGGATATGGTTGTATATAAGAAGGAGCAATTTGTGGAGCGCAGGGTCCCTGAGTGGAACATCTTGGCGTCTTTCCATGCTTTGCACCATTTACCGCAACTCTTGCTGGCCTGGTGCAATCGCTGGATTTGTCTTTGGACTCTTCTCACTATTTTGTGTGGATTTCGCCTTGATCTTGGTGAAGAATGAGCTCATGAATTATTCTGAGGTGAGTTGCAGAAGGACCAGTCTCGGGATGATTTGAACTTGTAGCAGGCTCTGCCGCATGTATAACATTGAACGATGTTCTAGTCGATCCCAAGCATGAGGCGGGGAGGGTCAACTAGACCACTATGCATAGATATGAGGCCATCTTGGATCATCTTCTGGACCTCATTTTTGAAGACATCAATCTTTAATTGCAATGCCCCACCATACGGTGATACGGGCAATAGTTAGGCTGATTGATCTGCTGATATCTGCGGCTCTTTGGTTCTGGCAGTGATATTAACTGATTATCGATGCAGAGATCAAAAAGCTTCTTGGTATGCCCCTCTTGAAGGAATAGGGAGCCTTCATGCGCTCTGCCAATGTTGGCACTGGCGCTTTGGGTTCTAATTTTTTTTTTTGGAGGGGCAGAGATTACTGCTCCCTTGCTTCGTTATGGGAGAGAAGTCAATAGCATTAACCTCTTTGCTGGCTGATTGTGCTCTTTGGAGTTTACCTTTATGAGATGTATGAGCCATTTGTTCGGCTAAGAACATCTCGATTTCTACTACAACAGAATTTAGTTGATCGAAACTCTTGATATTTGCCCCAAGAGTTTTTCATTGATTGTTGCTATGAGGCCTCTTCAGCAGATAGTAATGCATCTTCTTGAGAAGGAGGGTTGTTGCATTTCATGCTAACCTCTCTCCACCTTTTGATGAAGTCGATTGCCGATTCCCCTTTCTTTTGTTTGAGGGAACATAGCTCGGCAAGAGAGATCTTTCTTTCAGCCGTTGGGAAACGGTTAATAAATTGCTTTTGCATATCAGCCCAATGAGCAACTGAATTGGACTTGAGCTTCGAATACCATTGGAATGCAACTCCAGTCAAGGAAGATGCAAAATATTCCGCAGATATGATTCCTCCTGGGTGAGCTCACCCGAGGCAGTTGTGTAGGTGCCACATGCTCCACCGGCGACCCGTGTCCATTAAACTTTTAAGTTTTGGGACTTTAGGGCAAGCCTCCGGTAGCTCTTTTGTTGATGATGAATAGGATATGGCCACATAATATAGATCTACAATTTGAATGCCTTCACCTTGCTGGGAAATATGTCTTTGACAATTATTTGTGTCATATGCCTTTGCATGGAAGGATCTTGAATTGCCCCTATTGAGGAGATATAATATTAGAGGGGTCGATTATATTCGGACCCGTAGCTTGAGGAAGAATACCAGTTGTAGAAACCGCAGGATGATTTGCCGGGGCAGATCCACCCAGATGCTGACTTTGTAGTTGATTTTGAATAGAGATTGGCTCTATAGAATGCCGGAGGCTTGAAGTTGTCAGCCTCCTCATTTCATTTAGGAGTATGGCCATTTGAGATTGGCATGCTACATCATTTGATATTTTTCGTCATCAATCGTCATCGAATGATTTGGAAATTCTCCTTGTAGGCAAGTCGATGACGGGATTAGTAGTTGAAGTAGAGGGCCCGCCTTCTTCGATTTGAATATTTGTTTCTTCGAAGAAGTGGATCTGAACTTCCTCATGAGGAGGAGCTTGACCTGATGTTCCAGCCTGCCCGCCGAGTTGACGGTGTCTTCTAAAATTGTCTGGTGTTGAGTTGAACAGCTTTAGAGAGAATATTTGGAGTGGCTTCCGGGATTTGTTCCACTGGTTCGCCAGAGTCCTTCCCGGTGACATAGCATGAGAAGATTTTGAGTCTGGGCTTTTCCTCCACTGCCCAGGTAACACCACGTCTTTTTGACGCGCGGGTACGACATTAGGAATTGCCCCAGCTTGTCGAAGAATGAGATTCGCGATATCGGTCAAAGACGATACGCGAGATTTTGATTGCACTGAGTTTCTTTGATCACCCGAATATTTTTTGGGCCTTGAGGAATATAGTTGATCTTTTGAATATTCCTTTCCTTTTTTGTCCATTAAGTTGCTTGGGTTCAGCATATTGACAAGAAGTATATTGGTATTGCTCCTTTGCTGAAGACTTTTGGAGCATATGTTTGAGTTTTCTTGAGTTTCTGGGCCTCCTTTTTGGGCAACCCAGATTTGTTTAAATTTGGGGGACCGCTTGTTCTTTTGTTTGACATCTGCGTCTACCTCGGAGTCTTCATGACTTCTCGGAACCACCGTAAAACTGAGAAGCGGTTCGAGGTAGGAATTTGGAAATATATTTGTCACGGGGGGGTGACAAGATGACTTCTGTCAAGCCTCACCGTAGGCTTCCAATCATGACAGATTTGCCAGATCTGAAGTGGTCGTGATGGCCTTCTGCTTTTATGATTTTTGTATTGCTCCTGTTGTGAGGAGGAGGGAATTACGATTGTAGAAGAGATCATCTGGACTGAATAAGTCCTGATTTGAGTTGGGTGGGGTTTAACCCCTTTGCAGTATTATTTTGGAGGGCATTTGGGTGCCCTTGTTGATGGTAGCAGGATGAGCTTTGATATTAGCATGGCTCCTGCTAGTTTCTTGTTGACTTGTTGGAGGAGTCTTTTGTGCAGCACCCTCTCTTGATAGGTCGGAACCACCCCTAAGAAGTAGGGGGATTCGACGATTACCTGGAAGTCTCCGAATATAATCGGAGTCGCCAAGTAGCCGAACCTGGCGTGGTGTTGACGACGAGAGGTCCATAGGTGACAGTCATCTCCAACAATTTGAAGTTTGTTTTTTTGTTTGTACCTTCACAGAAAAAAATATCAGTATTAGAATTTTCATGAGGAAACGCATATACCTCGACTTTGTTATGAATGGTGAGAAGGGTCCCACCGGGCATGCCAGTTGTCGAACGTGGAAAAATTTGACTCGGTTATGTTTTTTTTTGAGCTATTTGATTTGATTGATTTCTATTTATCTTTTGCGGGGCGTGCCAGTCTGTCAGATAGACAGAAGAAAGGATCCGTGCAACGCGGAGAATTTATTGTCCGTAAAGCGGACGAGTGCGTGTGCTGGACCCTAGTCTCCATCGATCAGAATCGATGTTTTGTTTACATCAGATTAAAGATCTTGATGTTATTTAACATCACTTTTAACCTGAATACATTCATAGCAAAGTCGAGGTTATGCATTTTCTCATAAAATAATGATACAATATATTTTCTTGGGTATGATGGATTTAATTTGAATGAATGGATTTGTTCCTTTCATTTTCAAAAAAGAAGGTATGTAATCCTTTGGATTTTGGTATGTGATTTGAGAAATGTGTGGTGTATTCCCACAAGTTTATTTAGATATTTGAAACTGAGGGATTTTGTTGTTCGGACAAGGAGTATGAATCTTCTTTGGAGATTGTGGATTGAGTGGCGCTCCCACATAAGCAATATTATCGTGCAAATATGAGAGTGTAAATTTGATGTACACATGTTTATATTGATTTTTTTAGGGGAGGACCCCTGTATAAACAAGGTGTCCCCGCAAATACAAACATATGCACATATATATTTGTGAATGTATGGATATGCTTTTGAACGAAAATCCCGCTTGGCAGAGATTCCTTTAAAGACATATTCATATCAACATGATTTCGTGAACATGTGGATATATTCCCGGCAGAATTTCCATTAAGTGGAGGTTTTTTTTGGAAAATATATGCATAGATCACAACCTTTTTTTTATGGTTATATGGATATTTTTCCGGCAGGATCTCTGCTTGGGCAGATTTTCCTTTAGGAAATATATATTCATAAAAACACAGTATTTGTGAATATATGAATATGTTTCCTGCAGAATCTCCACTTGGGCAGAGTTTCCTTTTAGAAAAAATATACATATAAGCACCAAAGTTGTGAAATATGAGTATGTTTTCGAGCAGAATCTCCGCTTAGACAGAGTATTCTTAAGAAAACATATACACATGAGCACGATATTGTGGTTATACGAATATGTCCTTGGACAGAAACCTCCGCTTAGACAGATTTTCTCCTAAGAAACTATGCATATAAACACAAAATTGTGACTATATGAGTATGTTCTTGGGTAGAACCTCCGCTTGGGCAGAGTTTTCCTTAGGAAAACATATACATATAAGCACAAGATTGTGATTATATGAGTATGTTCTTGGGCAGACCTCCACTTAGGTGGAGTCTCCTCTAAGAAACATATACATATAAGCACAATTCCACCATCCCAGAGTCTTGCTCGATGGGCGGGGAGAACATATGCATCTAAATGCGCATAACCATAGAGTCTTGGTCAATATGGAGGCATTTAGAGCACTAGAACAAGGGTATTTAAATACCATACGTCCATATAGTCTTGTTCAATATGGACGGTATTTAAACCCCGAAGGATATTACCCCCACAGAGTCTGCTCGATGTGGGGGGGGGGGGGAGACCATGCTATGATATTTTTGAGAAGCCCTCCATGGAGGGGGATGAAGGAGATGTTGATGCCGTATAGGGGGCAATCTCCTGCACTCTGCGCTTTCTCGAATTTTCTGCACTCCACACCGAGCAAGGGAAGGGCTGATACCTTCACAATGAGCAGGGGAACTTGAAGAACAAGTGGAGAGATTGAAGAAGAAGAAACTTTTTGCAATTTCAGAATTTTGTATTTAGGAGGAAAGGCCCAAGGGGGGGGGGGGGTATCATCCACCGGGCAAGAGCCCTTGGCAATGAGGGGGTGCACCCCTTTTTATAGGGGTTTTCCCCCTCTTACATGCGCAAGAGAGAGAAGAAGAGGGGCCACCCCTAACTGATAAAACCCTCATCGGTTAGAGGAAATATTTCCCTCTAATCGATGAGGGGTTCATCGGTTGGGGGTTTGTCCCCCAACCGATGATACTTTCATCGGTTAAGGGGGGGGGGTCCACCCCTAACCGATGAGAGGTCATCAGTTAGGAGGGAAGAACCCCCCTAACCGATGAGAGTCTCATCGGTTAAGGGGGGGTCCACCTCTAACCGATGAGAGGTTCATCGGTTAGGGTGGGAGTCTCTCATCAGTTAAAGGGGGGGTCCACCCCTAACCGATGAGGGGTTCATCAGTTAGGGGGAAGAATCCCCCTAATGATGAGACTCTCATCAGTTAAGGGGGGGTCCACCACTAACCGATGAGACCTCCATCGGTTAAGGGGGGGGACAGCCCCCTAACCGATGAGAGGTTCATCAGTTAGGGGTCTCCCCCCAACCAAAGGGCTCCCCCCCAACCAAAGAGTTAAGGGAGAGGGGGAATTGCCTATAATAGGCCCTATATGCCCCATTCAAGGGGTGCTTGGCCTTGCTGGAATTCTGCTTCTTCGCTTGGAATTCTGCTCGATGAAAACTTGGATTTGCGCATCCGGTGGAGCTTCCATTGCAAGCTTGTTCTTGTACTTGTACTCTACACTTGGTCTTATAGACTCGTGCTGCCGGATTTCTTCCGTACTGTAATTTTGTGGAGTATCATTCCGTCTTGAACTTGGCCTATCTGGAAGGCTTAATGCCAGCTAAATTTATAGGCTTCTCCAATGAAGAAATTAAAAGGGTTGTCATGTCTATGTCTCTGATAGCGCCCCGGACCTGATGGGTTTACAGGTCATTTCTTTATAACTAAACTAGAAAAAACAGGAAAGTGCAGATGAATTAAGAAAAGAAATTAAAAACCTAAATAAAGAGAATGAATAAACTATCAAGCACACTAGAAAAATTTAAAAATGGTAAATTAAAAACTCTCTAATATTAAAAGGTGCTAGGAGATCAGGTAAGAAGAAAAATGGGTTAGGATATACACCCCCAGATAATGAAGAAACCAAGTCTATCCTAAAACATATCCAACACCAAAATTTGTACCCGAACAAGATGTAGCATACAAAGCTGATTTTAAATACATGGAAAGAGTAACTAAGTTATCCTGCTGTAGTCACTGCAATAAGTTAGGACATATTATAACTACATGCCCAACAAGACATAAAAAATGGATATTAAAGGTAAAATTAATGACACTAACAATCAGGACCCAAAAGAATTTGGGTACCTAAAGCTGATGTCTTTATTTTAGGTTAACCCTCGAGCATCCAAATGGTATTGGATAGTGGGTGCTCAAGACATATGACAGGAAACCAGAAGTTGTTTTCTCATCTCCAAGCTGAAGATGGAACAGTTACCTATGGAGATAATGGAAAAGGAATCGTAGTAGGCAGTGGCTCTGTGAATAACAAAGGAAAAATAGTCATAGAAGATGTGCTACTGGTCAAGGGATTGAAGCCACAATCTCATCAGCATTAGCCAGCTATGCGACAGAGGCCATCAGATCAAGTTTCAAGAGTCAAAGTGCAGTATACTGAAGGATGGAACAGTCATCTTTGAAGCTATAGAGAAAAGAATTTGTATGTGCTCTATCTTGAAGAACTCAAGGTTCAAAAATGTTGCTTGGAAGCAAATAAAAATAAATCCACAGAATTATGGCACAGACGACTTGGACATTGCCAGCATAGATGGCATGAGAAAATTGCTAAAGAAGAATCTGTGCAAGGTCTACCTAAGTCAGTACAAAGATGGAAGGTGTATGTAAACCTGTGCTAAGGGAAAACACACAAAGTCTCCTTCAAGTCAAAGACGATGGTGACCACCTTAAAACCCTTAGAGCTCCTTCATATGGATCTATTTGGGCCAATGAGGACTACCAGTCTTGGAGGAAAGAATTTTGGATTTGTCATAGTTGATGACTACTCAAGATTTACATGGGTATCTTTCCTAGAACATAAAGATGATACTTTTGAAAGTTTCGTCAAGCTTCAGTAAGAAAGTTCAGAAAGATCAGAAGTTCAGCATTGTGTCTATCAGATCAGATTATGGTGGTGAATTTCAAAATGAAAGATTTTCTAGATTTTGTGATGATCAGAGAATTGAGCACAATTCTCAGCACCAAGGACACCTTAACAGAATGGCATCGCTGAAAGGAAGAACAGAACTCTTTGGACATGGCAAGAACTATGCTCTCAGAATATGATTGCCTAGATACTTTTGGGCTGAAGCAGTCAATACAGCAAGCTACATTATCAACGAGTAATGATCAGGCCAATCCTGAAGAAGACTGCATATGAACTATTCAAAGGGAAGAAGCCTCAGATCAGCCACTTCAGAACCTTTGGATGCCCTTGCTTCATTCACAACAATGGAAAAAGGGCAATGGTAAGTTGGATGCCAAATCATATGAAGGCATCTTCATGGGGTACACATCTAAACCTAAAGGCTATAGAGTATTTAATAAACGTACCTTGTTTATTGAACAAACCTGTGCACATTATTTTTGATGAAACTAACCCTTCATTGAGAAAGGGAGTAGATAGTGATGATGATGATGCAGAAGAACTGTCCAAGAAACTAAAAGATGCATCAATTGAGGACAAGGATAATCCACCTCTGGAAGAATTACAACAAGAAGAGTTGCTCATGAAAACCTTCCAAAGGAGTGGAGATACAAGAAAGATCACCCACTTGAAAATTATTGGTGATCCATCCATTGGGGTAAGAACAAGAGGTAATGTATTCCTTGTATTATTTAGCCTTTGTTCTCAGATAGAGCCTAGGACAGTCAATGAAGCTCTCTCTGATGAATCTTGGATAGTAGCCATGCAAGATGAATTAAATCAATTCAAGAGAAACCAAGTTTGGTCACTTGTTCCTAGACCATCAGACATCCAGTCATTGGCACCAAGTGGGTGTGTTCAGAAATAAATGGATGAAACTGGTGCAATCTTGAGAAACAAGGCCAGATTAGTAGCTCAAGGCTATTCTCAAGAGGAAGGCATAGATTTCGATGAAACCTATGCACCTGTAGCTAGACTTGAGGCCATTAGAATATTACTTGCATATGCATCTGCTTTAAACTTGACACTATTTCAAATGGATGTTAAATCCGCATTCTTAAATGGTTTCATAAAAGAGGAAGTTATGTGGAACAACCTCCGGGATTTGATGACACAGAATTTCCTAATCATGTTTTCAAACTTCACAAGGCATATATGGTTTAAAGCAAGCACCTAGAGCCTGGTATGAAAGGCTTAGCTCTTTCCTTCTAAAATGGTTCAGTAGAGGTCAGGTAGATAGTACTTTTTTATAAAGTCAAAAGTCAAACACATCCTATTGGTTCAAATCTATGTAGATGATATCATTTTTTGTTCTACTGATGAGTCTCTTTGCAAGTATTTTGAAAAGTTAATGCAAGGAGAATTGAAATGAGTATGATGGGAGAACTCAACTATTTCCTTGGACTTCAAATCAAACAAGGAAAGGAAGGAACTCACATCAGTCAAGCTAAGTACACAAAAGAACTATTGAAGAAATTTGGATTCGAAAATACCAAGCCACGTCGACACCGATGAGTACATCAACAAGAATGGGCAGTGACAAAGATGGTAAGAAATAGATCAAAAGATCTACAGAGGTATGATAGGTTCACTCCTTTATTTAACAGCTAGTAGACTGATTTTATTTAGTGTATGCATGTGTGCTCGATATCAGGCAGATCCTAAAGAATCACATTTAATTTCTGTGAAAAAAAATATTTAAATATCTAGCAAGATCTCATGACTTAGGTCTATGGTATCCAAAACAATGTGAAATAGTCTAGTAGGTTACTCTGATGCTGACTATGCTGGATGCAAATTAGATAGAAAGAGCACCAGTGGTTGTTGTCAGTTCCTTGCAGGGTGTCTGATATCTTGGTCCTCAAAGAAACAAAATTCAGTAGCACTCTCTACAGCTGAAGCTGAGTACGTGGCTGCTAGAAGTTGCTGCACTCAACTCTTATGGATAAAGCAACAACTTGAGGACTTTTGATTAAATATCAAATCAATTCCGTTGCTGTGTGACAACACCAGTGCCATTAATCTCACCAAGAATCCAGTTCACACTCAAGGACCCAACATATTGAGTTAGATATCATTTATTCGTGATCATGTTGCAAATGGAAACATTGAAATATCCTTTATTGATACAAATGGCCAATTAGCAGACATTTTCACACAAAAGCCTTACCTGAAGAGAGATTTACATCTCTTAGAAGGGAATTAGGCATGTGCAATTGTGATAAAAGTTTGCTTACAAGTGGCACATTAAATTCTTAGAATTAAAGTAAATTTTTTCCCATGGCAATAAGCAAAAGAAATTCAAATGTATTGTAGTAAACTCTCTCTCATTGTAGTCCGTTTGAACAGTCAAAACCTTTTGTCGTTTTCTCCGCGTCGCTTGGTGCCTCACTTTCCCGTAGCATTAATTTATTCATAAAATCGATGACAGAACGATTCGTGTCTCATCGTCTACCTTTTTTTTTTTTCTTTTATCCTGCCGCTAGAGCGATGCCCTAACAACTCCATCTCAATCCTCTGTAAATTTCAATCTTCCTTCTACTTCCCGCAAAATTTCTTGAGGATTCTTTCTCCTCACCTCCGTCTCCACCCTCCGTTGCCTTTCCCACCTGAATCTATGGCCGCACCTATCATCGCCGGCAGTTTGGGTGGCTACAGCGCCGAGTTCCTCACTCCTGAGCAGCAGGAGAGATTTACTTTGTGAAGACAAAGCTCTGTGGCAACAAAGAAGTAGATGTCGCTAATCTGAGGAAAAGTGGAATGAGCAGTGTAGTAGATTTGATCAATCAGATGCAGTGGACAGAAATTTCCACCTTTTCAGAGGTCAGTTATCCGGACTTGGTAAAAGCCTTTTTTTTGTGTATGAGAATAGAAGAAGATGGGTCTCTGTTTCTTCAGTAAAGGGAACAATGATTAGAATAGACCCTGAGTTGCTAAAAATGTTGTTCAATGTAAAGACTTCCGGATTTAGTGGGGTTCACACTGTGGATGCCAAGTGAAAGGATTGGGAATTATCGGGCCAGGATTCAAGCTGAGAGACGGCAAAATCGATATAAATCAACTATCCGCCTTCAATCGTCTTCTCCATTTTATTGTCTGTCAAATCCTAGTTCCCAGAAGTGCAACGTTTCATCTTGCACAAAGGCGATTCGGACATGATGTACTGGGCCATTCAGAATAAGGAGATAAATATGGCCGCAGTGATAATGGAAAGAATGAAGTTTGCAAGAGATCAGATTTGGGACACCAAGAGTAAGTTAAATGTGTCTCTGCCTTATGCCCACCTACTCACAAAGATCTTCAAACACTTCGGTGTTGATCTCTCTGGGGCAGTTGTAGAGAAAATGGGCCAAGCAATCAGGTAGGAACCTGAAGAAGAGTGGTTCTCTGTGGAAAGTGGTGTTTGGTTCAAGGCTTCAGTTGCTGAAGGCGAAGCCATCATTATCGACACCTCCGTTGTTCATCCAGAGATGGGATCAGCAGATATGACTCCAGAATTGCCAGTGGAGTCAATTATAGCTCCAGCAGTTGAAGCAGCAGAATCTTCAGGACCTCCTTTGCAGAAGTTCAGTCTGAAAGTGCAGTAGAAGAAGAAAGGGCATCTGTAGAAGCTTCAGGTTTCCAGAAGAATCAATTCACCTTTTGCAGACAGAAGAATTGAGGATCTCCTCCCAGAGGACATTATTCCAGTTGAGGACCCACATCCCTCAATTGTAGTTGCATCGATTCTGGCAGACATCATAGATTCAATTCCTTTACTTCAAGTGCTCCAGAAACAAGTAGCAGAGTTGCAGATGAGACTGTGGCATCAGGCCACACTGATGAACAAAGGAAGATGTTCCAGTAGAGGTAGAGCACCTAGCTGCCCAAGGAGATTCTGTATTGGAATCTGCTCCCAGTCAGGGGGAGCAAGTATCAGATGAAGAAGATGCTCCTATTGAGGGGGAGCTATCAAAAGAAGGTTCAGTAGACGCAACTCCAGATGTTGACAAGGATGGAAATCATGGCGATTCTTCAAATCTGGATCACAGAGAAGGGGAGACTGCAAGCTCTTCGAGCTCAGATGATGATCAACCTCCTCCAGAAAATGAAGGCTTGAAGAAAGGAAAAGAGGTTGCCTCTGGAATTCCTCTCCTGGCTGACTCTCCATTTGAGAGGCAAGTTAAGCAGAAAAATGTCATAAACTTGAAGCCAGTGATTGAAAGGCTAATGTTCAAGGTGAACTATTATATCTCTCCAGTCAGATGTCAACTCTATTTTCTGAGTCAAGCTTCCGCCAACAAAGAGTTGGCCCAAATCAGAAATGCTATGAAATGGTTTAACAAGGAAATGAGCAGCATGAAAGGCATGCTCTCAGATATTATCAAGGCAGTTGAGCTCCCGTTCCTCCTCCACCAGAAGCAGCAAACATCACCTGCAGCAGCACACCAGAAGCAGCACCAGAAGCAGCAGCAGCATCACAAAGAGGTAGGGCCAACAGGCCCAGCGGATCAGGATACAGGGCCAACAGGGCCATCTGAGCAAGGATCGGACCATTGGAGAATGAGTCTGTGCAGATAGAGGCAGAAGAGATCTTGGCACCCAAGCCCCCAACTTCCTTCTCCCTCTCACACACCTATTCCTCCAACTCCACCATCAGCTCCTACAGCACCTCCTGCTCTCAAACCTTCAAGAAGCCCCAATCTAGACCATTTCCTCTCCTACACCATTTCAGTCCACCATTCCTCTCTTCCCTATATTTGAGGCCTCTCCAGCATCTCAGCTGGAGCATCATCTCCTCCTCTGGTCCCTCACTTGGACCAACTGATGATCTCCATACTACTTCACACTCTTTCTTCATCCTCCTCCTCCCCCATCTTTCATCACTATCATACCTGAACATGCTCAACTCAATTCTCCCTTTATTGAAAAGGTAAAGGATGAATTTGAGGAAGGGATCCTCAGGTCTGTGTTGAAAGTGGGAGAACATGTTCACAGGGCAGATCCTTCTATTCCTGCCTCCAAGAAGAGGAAACTTACTTCTACCTCTTCCTCTTCCTCTGAACCCAAATACCCTCCTTATGGTTTTCTCACAGTGGACAACAAAATAACCCACTGTATAGGGAATACCTTTCCAAAGTTGCTTATGCTACCATCATCAACCTTCCCTTTCAAAACCTTACCGATCATTGCACACCATTTTCCCTTATACTTCTCTTTCAAAAACCGAAAAATCCAAAATTTTCTCTCTTGCTCACTCCAAATCTGAAGAGCAGTGGGGCAAAGGTCACAAGGATCTCTCAAGAAGTTCATTCTTGCCAAATCTGCCAGATTTCCTCCAAGGGACCACTCCTTGACTCTCTCTGAGTGGTTCAGGATGTACCACCAAGAACTATGGGCACCCTACATTCAGTCGGAAATTAAGATGATCAGGCACTTCATGCTCTTCAACAACTACAGATATATTCATAGGCTTCCAGAAGTTCAGCTCTGTCAGTTCAGGAAGGCCATTTCGCTTTGTCTCCACTTATCTCTCACACTTCAGATATTCAGGTAGATTTTGCTACACTTCAAATACCTGAGGAGATAGCACTTCCTCAAATTCACTTTCTAGTTATGGAATCCTCTGTAGGATCCATCATCTTCGAGCGTTTGCCAGAGTCTTGGGCAGAATTAAAGTGCAGAAAGGCTATGGTGTCCTTTTCTAGATTCCTATTCAGGGAATATCACCAGGGCCATGTAAAGGCTGAAGTTCTCTCCCCTATCCTGTTGAATGTGAAAGGCTCACATCCTCTAACTGGTCCAAGTTCTACCCCGTGTCCGCTCAGCAGTTGTCAGATCTCAATGAAGCTCAGGCCAGGGAAGGCAAACCAGCTATTTCTCCAGCCACTTTCCTAGATATGAACTCCATTAATCTTGTTAATGACCCATTCAAGGTCTGGAAGAAAGATACAAAGTGTATGTGGCTTTGCACCAAGCTCTCAGAGCTCACCAAAATCACTACCCTGTCACCATGGATCAGTTCCTCTCCTGTGCCAGCTTTGGCACTCTCGTTTCTCAAGATGACCATGGACAAGGATGCATATGTGATCTTCTCTATCAGCATCTAGATCTTCATCTCAAAGGATGACTCCCACCATGGGACCTCTTACTCTGTGTCTTTTGGCGCTTTAAAATTCTCTTTGAAGAGCAGGAAGTTCAGGCATGGGAAACCATCTCCCATTTTGCCTCTCTGTTGTCTCTGCCTTCTATTTACCTGTACCTCCTCAGTAAATGACATGACCTTGTGTATTCTCTTTTCTCTTTCTCTCTCTTTCTTTGTCAAAGTTTATCTTTTTGCTTAATGACAAAAAGGGGGAGAACAGTACAAAAATTCAGATATTTTTATCCATGCTTATTGTTCAGTTTTGTCATCACCAAAAAGGGGGAGATTGATGATCAGTCTGTCCCCATGCAATTTTAATTATTATATAAATATACATATTTTGATGATTAACAAAACCAAACAAGAATTTATCAATTATATCTGATGAATATTTCATAAGTCTTAAGTACAGGAAAATACCGAGGTAAACAAGCCAATAAAGGTATGCTTACTACTCTGAAGCTTTAATCTGTTCAACATGAGATTTCTCTAAATCCATATCGATTTCTGTTGAAGTTCATAACGATTTCTTATAAGACTGAAAAGTCAAGTTTTTCAATCAAGTCGATGTCACAACGACTTATTAGTTGTAACGACTTCATAAGTAATCATAACGATTTCTTTAGAACTCGCAACGACTGATTGTTGTAACGACTTCATAAGTTATCATAACGATTTCTTTAGAACTCGCAACGACTTACTTGTTGTAACGACTTCATAAGTTATCATAACGATTTCTTTAGAACTTGCAACGACTTACTTGTTGTAACGACTTCATAAGTTATCATAACGATTTCTTTAGAACTCGCAACGATTACTTGTTGTAACGACTCATAAGTTATCATAACGATTTCTTTGATACTCGAACGACTTGGCAGCCGTAACGATTTCTTTAGTTCTCGTAACGATTTCTTTGATACTCATAACGACTTGGTAGCCGTAACGATTTCTTTAGTTCTCGTAACGATTTCTTTGATACTCGTAACGACTTGGTAGCCGTAACGATTTCTTTAGTTCTCGTAACGATTGGTAGCCGTAACGATTTCTTTAGTTCGCGTAACGATTTTTTTGATACTCGTAACAACTTGGTAGCCGTAACGATTTCTTTTAGTTCGTAAACGACTTCTTCAGAATTCATAACGACTGATAAGTGTTCATAACAATTTGCTATAACGATTTCATAAGTCATTCAGTTATCGATTTCATATCTTGATATCTTATTCGTCTTAAAGCATTGACCAGTCAAAGTCCACATAGATATCTCTCTGACGCTTTTGCATTTATGAGATCTGAACATATCTCTGCATGCATGCAGACCATATCATCCTTTATCGTGCCTACTCTGATAACGTCTTTTAGACTTAAGCCATTGGCATTACTATTTTCTTGACTATTGCTACTGACGTTGACTGACATCAGAGACAGCCTATCTGTCTGCTATTTAAGATTGACATCTGTGCAGACCTCTGAACTAGCTTCTTGGTACAATGTTAAGCAAATAGAAGCCATCGGATATCTTTGAAGATCTCATCTCTTTGCGTGCTCATGTGATCAAAAGACTGTGACAGGAAGCTTCCAAGACTCCAGATGTCATTCAGTCTAACGACTACTCAAAAGAGAGACAACAGACTCTTTAACGTCTATATTTCAATTGAAGATATATATATACAAGTCAGAAGAACAGAAGATATAAGTTCAAGAAAAGCATTCAAATTCTTCTGAAGAAAATTGAGAGCCAAGATCCTTCACTCCTCCTAGCTTTGCTCTCCATCAGTCTTGTGAAAAACTTGAGAGAGCTTGTATAGTTCTGAGAGTGTGAATTGTTATAATCTTCTTGCTCTCAGTTCTAGTTGCTTCAGATCCTCGCTTATCAAGAGCTGGATCTAGGGGCTTGAAAGTCATTCATTCTTCTCTGTGTTGTTCCCTTCGGGTGTGAAGGAAGACCTGGTGGTATCCAGGGTGTGTCCCTTCGGGTGTGAAGGAAGACCTGGTGGTATCTAGGGTGTTGTTCCCTTCAAGGGTGAAGGAAGACCAGCTAAGCTGGGTGTTTGTAGCGTCCTTAGGGGGACTGTTCCCTAATTAGTAAAATCCTGAGTTGTTGCTTAGGGACTGGACGTAGGACTCCTAAGGAAAGAAAGTCCGACCAGGATAATCCTTGTGTTGTGTGATTGTTCCTTGTGTGAGTGTTATTTAATCTAACTGTAACTGACATAGTTCGAAGAACATTTGTGTGATCGTTTTTATTACAGGTATCTTCTAGATTAATTTTAAAAGACCCATTCACCACCCCTCTGGGCTCGTCAACTGGCAACAGTTAAAGTTGTTATTGTTGCTACGAAATTTGGAGCAGTATTAGGTGCTCCATTCTGACAAAGACGGCTTAGAGTTGTCCTTGCCCTCTGCCCTACTTGGCCATGGTGTCTTCTACCAAATGAGCTCTTTGGACCATCTCAGTGTAAGTTTGATGTGTGTGGTCCGAGCCTTTCAATGAATATGGGCCTGAGTCCATCCATGAAACAGTGGCCTTCAACCTTTCTGTGCCACAAGATGTGGGGCATACACTGCCAGGAGAGGAACTGAGCTTCATATCAGCCACAGACATGCTATTTTGTTTTAGTGCAGCAAACTCTGCTGCCTTCTTCTCCTTCACTCTCTCAGAGAAATACTTTCCCAAGAATATTCCAGGAACGGCCCACTCTAGTCAGCTATGTTTGGCAGGTGGGCCGAGAGGGGCCGTCCACCATGCTCGAGCATCTTTAGTAAATTGGATAGTGGCCAGTACCACTTTTTCCCTATTGGTGCATTGCATTACTTGGAAAATCCTTTCGATCTCCTCTGCCAATTTTTGCTTCATCTGGGTCAAGGGATCCAGAGAAACGAGGAGGGTTTAAACTCCTAAAATTTCGTGCAGATCACGGCTCCATTCCATGCAGCTGCAGCCGATTTCCAGCCTGAACTCATTTTGCAGGGCCTGCGTAAGTCCAGCCACAGTGTCTTGCATAGCTTGCCACTGGTTGCGAGCCATTGCAGTGTGTGAGAGTGTTAGGAGGGTTCCTGAGAAAAAGGATGGAAACCAATTATTGTCTCCAGATACATTATAAGAGTCAATGGGTAGGGTGTTTCATTCTTTCTAACAAATTCCCAGTCTCTACACATTCTTACCAGGTACTATATTAAATTTCCACGACCTAGGTTCCATAGGTATCTCCTATTCTTGAGACATATCCTATTTGGTATTCCTAGGCTCTGATACCACGAACTGTCACGTCCTGAGAATTTACGCAGTGGAATTATTTCGAATAATTCGAGTCGATATTCCGAGACGTGGACGTCGGCAAATAAGCCTCTAGCTAGCACACACTAAATGTGTATCAACACAACATCATAATAGGGCCCAAATGTTGAACTCAAAAATAAATTGTAATCAGATCTCAACTAATTTATAAAAATTGGAAACTAGTACAAGACTGAGACTCAATAAAAAGGAAAGTACATTTACCACTCACATCCTACTACATGTTCTAACTCTCAAAATAAACTATATAACTAGACTCTAGTTGAAACGCTCATCACTCGAATGCATTCCCATCCTCGACTTGCTCTTCCTCTTGCTTCGTAGTCACCTAGATGGAAAAGGTAGGGGATGAGCAAACTAGCCCAGTAGGATTTATATCTCAATGTGAGGGCAATGATATAAGTGATTAACCATTTTAGAACTAGGTAAGCACGATGAATGTCGTGATGTGCAGTACGAATAAAACACTCGTTAAAACAGGATACATGAAACAAGCTAGATAGAGTGATCATGATAGAATAAGATCTGGAATGATATAAACAGAGGAGAACTAGCACTAGATCACTTTGTACAAGCACACAAGATTCACTTGATGTCAATAGTTTACAAGAACACAAGATATCACTAGTTGCAATAAATGCAGGATGACCATATCACGCAAGCAAGCAAGCAATATTGTACAAGCATGATCAAGTAATACTAATCAGGCACGTAGACACTAATGTACACCAAGGAAAGATCCACCAAGAATGCACACAGGTCACGTGTATGTGGTTATGTATCTAACATTAACAAGCAAGAAAGTACTCCCAGCGCAGATGCAACGCCAGTAATCATTATACCCCATGGTTAACAGTATATTTATGACTCACCGTCATTGGGGCTAGACTGGAGCCCTTGAACACACGCCGTGCCTGTCAGCCATCTCATGTAAAATTTTAAATGTAGATACCCACAGTCATAAATAATGGCCAATGAGAGTTTCAAAATGTAGCATGTGTAATGTCATGTTCACGATGATGATGAGAAGAAATAAATAATTAAATTGAACATGATTCCATGAGGACAATGGTCAAGGATAAATTCGGCTGCTGAACAGTACGATATAATTTAGTTCAATCTTTACATTAATGGCTTTAGTCTAGATTGTAATTCATGCTCACGAGAACAAGAAGAGAAAGGAAGTGCACGCCCTGATGTAAAGTGTGTAGGGATGTACGCGTGTCAATTCACAAACGGTCGGTCTCAAACTCTCGGTAAAACACTTAACATGATGGCATGCAATGGTCAATGCATTCATCTACATATGGGTTTCCAAGATTTTAAGATAATATTTATCATTTAAGTCAAGCTAGAATGGTAACAAGAGTAAATCACAAGTTTCATGTATGATCATTTCATTAAGAAAGCAATTAGAATAATATTCATGTAATTAAGGATTTTTCAATGGGTTAAACACTTTTAAGCCATTAAATAGACATTATGTAATGAACAGACCCAAGACATGCAATATTTTGCAAAGGTAGTGTCGACACAACCCATACTGGTGTCGACACCATGCTTCGAACACAAAGCAAAAACATGAAGAACTGGTCAAGTAGTGTCGACACTAGATCAGGTGGTGTCGACACAGTGCTTCAATTGTAAGGCAGAAAGGTCAAGTGGTGTCGACACAAGATCAGGTAGTGTCGACACTAGAGACAGGTTCCAGAAAACCTTCTGGCCAACATGAGACAGTGTGTCGACACTAGATCAGGTAGTGTCGACACTAGAGACAGCTCCCAGAACTTTCTGGGTCAATCTAGGACAGTGTGTCGACACTAGACCAGGTAGTGTCGACACTAGAGACCTATCCAGAACACCTTCTGTGCTGGTTTGGGACAGTGTGTCGACACTAGTCCAAGTAGTGTCGACACTAGTGCCCTTCCAGAACAAAAACTATAGGTCAAGGGTAACCCGAAAACATGTCTTATGCAGCGATCACTTACCCATATTATAACTCTATAACTAATGATATTTAGACAAAACGTTCAACACAAAAGATGACGAGGACGACTTGTAGAAGAACTGTGATGTTGGGGGTTTGATCAAATTTGGTCTCGAATCCCGATAAACATATGAATAACATAAAGCTAAGTGCAGCCCGAAATCGCAGTATCATGCAGTGACTCTTTACCATGCTTATAAATCTCTAACAAAAGACTTTTGGACAAAACGTCCAACATAAAAGATGATGTGATTTCAGTTAGAAGAACGTTCATGATGGAAGTTTAGTCTAATTCAGTCTTTAATCATGGACATGATATGAAGAACGGGGAAAAACCCTAACTGTGCGAGACTTAGGGAAAACTACGAATAGTTCAAAATCTACTCAATGAAATTCGATGAAACCAGTGGGAAATGAAAGTTAACTTGATGCTCTACACATTAGTATAGGATATGTTAAGGTTTGGCCGAGAAAACCTACCTTCTGGGTTGAAGATGTCCCATTTTTCCAGAAAACCCGTGTTCAGACCCTTGGAGGAGAACACTTACTGCTCCGTGTATACTGCATGGAATTTGAACATTCCACTTGGGTTAGAACGTAGCCTTGACCTCTTTCCAAGGGTATAAGCCTTTCAAGGTTGGTTTAGGTTTGACCTACCTTTGGTCGACTTCAAGATGACCGTCTGTGCAGGTCGCAGCAGACTCAACGTGGAAAAAGAACGGCTTGTGTGGATTATCTCCTGCTCCCCAGCCACCAAGAACTCTCCACACGACCCCAGCAAGTTCTAAAACTCATTCCTAGGGTTTTGTGAAGAGTATTTAAAGAACCATGGTGTTTTAGGAGTCCTATTGTAACTAGGAAAGCTGGGTTGCAGTTTGGCTTGTTAGTTTCCTATTAAGAGAGGGTTTCTTCCTCTCTTTGAGTGTGTGAGGCTTTAGGAAACCTCCCACCATAGTTAAGCACGAATTTGGGTTGCCAAGAATGCATGATTGCATCCCAATCCAACTCAAATTGCCTCTTCCTAATTTCAGCCTAATTAAAGTTACGAATTTCCATGCATTTTCTAGCTTCATTTGATTTTTGGGTCATATGTGGTCCATTGGCCCAATTAAGATATTAGATCATTAATATATAATGTTGGAAGTCTCTCCAATACTTTTATTTAATTTTTGATTGCGTCGTATTTCCGTGTTAACGGTTTTCCGACTTGTTTCTTAATTTGGATAATTGGTCACCATGTGATGTTCACTTGGTTAATCGGATTTTTCGTCACAAGAATTTCTTCGTGGAACCCTTAAGAATAACGTTTGGGGTTGATTTCCCATTTTTACGGATTTTTTCCGATGTGTTTTGGCACATACGATATTGATACGTACGTTTTAAATTCTTTGATCTTATGGAAATTATTTATTTCCATTTATTCGAATTTTTATATAGCTAAAATTTATGGGGTGCTACATAGTGAGTCTCCGCTCACCACCACAACGACAACTGTGCCAACACCATGGCACACAACAACCAGTGAAACTACAACTAACACACGCTATAGTCAATAGCAAAGCACGAGCCGAAAAGCACGACGCCAGCACACGGGACAGACTACTGGTTCATGACGCCAGTATCCAACCCGGACAACACAACACAAGAAGTACCTCTTAGTCTCGTAGTCACGGATATAGGTCCAACTGCCGCTCCACAACCACACAGGCCAAAGAATAGTGGAGACCAACAAACACCACACCTACAGACCACACAGCTGCAGACCCATGCCTGGCACCTTTAGGGACTCTGGCCTAAGCTCCCTAAAGTGAGGCACTAGAAACAGGACTAGCTGGGGATCAGTGTCGACTACTGGTGTCCGTACCCCCAACTACGAGTGCGGTACAAGCGACTGCATACCCACAAACACAAGCCGCTGCCCTACTGTCGTCTTTCCCTCAGCCGGACGTACAACTCAAACATAGGAGTGAGGGTGTCCAGGACAGACGACACAGACCTCGACGGTACACACAAGTACGGGGACAAACCCCGAGCACAACAAACACACGTGCCTGGCTCACACAGAACCTGGGGTACCTGACTGCAGAGGTATTCCGGAACAGGCACCGGACCACCAAACTCAGAAATGTACTAAACACATCATAAACTCATATAATCTTTATTACAAACCACGATACAAATGTAAGGACTAGCTGACCTGGTCATTCCATGACTCACAAGCTATCCTACACAAGCATACACATAGATCCCGATAGTCAACCACACTTGACTTATCATTGGTCACAAGGTGACCTCCATTGCCACATTAAACTCATTACTCGATAACCACTTAATAACTACACTTACATTCCATTAATTAACCATCATAACCAATCTATAGTCACATACTAAAAAGCTAGGGCTAGATTCACGCAGGAACCTCACTGCCCAACTTCTACGACAACCGGTGCATGTGCCATGCACACACACACACACGAAACACCACTACAACAGAGTATGTGCCATGCACATCCTCAAACCACGATAACACCACATCGATTATGTAAACCACCCACTAACCATGTGGGCAACCTGCTCACAGAGCTTTACAGAGGCCAAGCACCTCTTACCAAAGCCATACACATTAAATGTCGATAATCGAATAACCAAAACACCAAAAGCCTGCATAGCAGAACCCTCGGCTGCGATCGCGATAGAGGCCATGACCGCCTTCTGATCGTGACGCTACGATATGGCGCGACAAGAAATCCTGTCGCGACGGGTCGGCCTGTCGCTACCTGGTCGCGACAGCAGGGACCGTCGCCTTCTCAGGCGAAAACCCTAATCTGGGAACCATATCCAGATTTTCGTGCAAACCACATTTAATTTCCAATTTTCATGCTTTAATGAATAACCTAGCATGCTACCTATTGTTCATAAAGCATTAAACCTATCAAATACGCATCACATACCATCCACGCAATCAAAGATGGTGAATCTCCCTACCTTCACGAAGAACGTGCAATCCATGCATGGCACGACGTTTCCCCAACTCCTCGCGACGTCCTCGCGTTGAGAGCACGTCGAGAACCTCACCGAAACGCCAAATCGCCCGAACAGCCGCAGCAGCTTCTTCCCTGGTCGAGCAAAGCTTGGAAAGCTTTGTTCGGCCAAACCTTTTAAGAACCGCATAGCGTTTGGGATCGCAACGTACCTTCCCATCACGACCTGATCGCGACGGACTAAGGCGTCACCTTCCCATTCCCGACGTCAGTAGCCCCGCCTCGTGCGCGACACACGGCGTGTATGTAGACGTCGACTCCAAACAGCGGCAACCTGAACGCGACCCCCCACTACCGACGCGTTCAGAACGTGACCTATACCTCCGTCGCGTTCACATCCAGTGAACCAACGGGCACTACGGGCCTAACCTGCCAGCCCACTATGCTCCACACACGCGCGGAAACCTCGACCAAGGCCCAATGACCCCATATTGGCCATGAGCACCACACTAAAACTAATAAACACAGATCCGAACTACCACTACTCAACGATCCACAGGGATCCAAAAAACGCGCTTTGTTACATTACTATCAACTAAAAAGGAATGTCGTCCTCGACATTCAAAACAAGCGACAATAAACCACATTATCACCGAAAAAGGAACAAAGCCATATGCAGAGCTTCCTCTGCATCTTTTTTTCCAAACCATTTACTCATTCTCATACTTGCTCTGCCTTCCCTTTCTTTTTAATTTATTCCGCCACTACTTTATTTTATGGATCCATTCTACCATTCCTTACCTTTCAATTTCAAACGATTCTACTTTGCTATTAGCGCTTTATCTCCTTAGACTCAACCTATTCCTATCTTTTCCTAGTTGTATTTGCAACCTTTCTTCCTGGGCCATTTCTTGCTTAAATCCTTCCACTTTACATTGTTTAAATTTTCAAATTTCCAGATATTATTCCTCTATTTACTTATCACCACTAATCATCACTTGGCTTAATTAAGCATAAATCTTTATATTCTCTTTTAATTACTTAAACTTCAGATAACATATGAATATTAAATCTTCTATGCTTCCGCTGCGCTACTCTGATCATACTGAACCTTTTACCAGATATTTCATGAACTCTGGATTCCCTTAATCCATTAATAACTTATCTCGCTTCAAATTATACTTTCCAACTAACTTTATATTTCTTTTATCATATATTAATACCACTTAATTGACTCCATTCATATTCTATCCGCTGCCTCAATTGCTTCACACTAAATTTTGAATCTTGACATATTTCTATTGATATACTTTTCCCTTTATATATTTTCCTTGCTTCAAACAATATTCTCTAATCAATTTAACAAATTTAATTCATAACTTTTCACATCTTCCATTCTCATTGCTACACATACCTGAAAATTCACATTTACCTTTATTCAAGGCTTGCTCAACTATCTAACATGAAATCTCAAAATTTCCTTACCATTAAATTGATTATACTGCTCCTCACCTTTCCTGCTTCCTTTCTCTATGCCTTAATCTGCACACTACTCCTTAACTGATTTATATAGCTTCACTTCAAATTCTAGAAATATTCTTATAACAAATTCATTTATTCATCCAAATCACCTTACTGCATATTATTACGCAAATTCTTATTGCACATTTCTTGAATCATTTAATTATCACTATTCTATAATTTATCACATTCTTTTTCCCCACTTGATCTTTAATACTAAACTTTATCTTTACTATCAATAACATAACAACATTTCTGCAAAATATTTCTCTTAACTAGTCTGCTAGCTGACAAGATTTCAGGTGCCATTTATGCTACAATCCTTCTTACTTTCCACCATAACTATAAACTAAAATTATTTCTTTAAAACATCATGATTTATTCTACTTAATGTCTTTATTCTACATTACTAATTTACCACCAATATAAATATTTTCACTGTTACAACTCATTCACAAATATCCATTCATAATCCACTTTACTATTCCCCATTACTTTTCAATAGACTTAACCTTGTCTATTCTATCTTACATAGTTTCAACTACTTTAATTATTAGCTTTAACTTCAATTTGCCTCTGACACCAACTTCCCTTCTCTGCTTCCGCCATCTATACACAAATGCTGGCACCACTATTCTTATCTTTAACACTGCAACAACCTTATACAAATCTTTCTGCGAAATCTTTATCCACTGCCTTTTATTAACAAACATCTTTCTCTTATAAAATTCTCGGAAAAAATCTGACTTCCCACTGCTCTTTTATTCTCTTTTTAACCAATCGGCCACCTTTACATCCACTTACATGAGTTTCTATATCAAACTTTCTATTATCCTTATTATTTATATCAATACTACCCTTAAATTCATTACTGCAATAATTTCTAATCACAAATCACACTTAAGAATCATCTTGATCACTGCTCCTCTGCTTACCAGCCTCTCATCTCAAGCTAGTTACCTCACTTAATCATTTCAAACCTAACATGCCATTATCATTATTATCCAAGCAACGTCTAAACACTTTATTAACATAAATCTCAAACACATGACTATCTTTACTACAATTTCAACCACAATTCACCCATTTAACAGTTCTAATCACAAAGCCTATTTCCCATTATGATACAATTCCCTCTATTATTCCATCACATTACTACTTTATACCTTTCTCTATCAACTCTGATCCTCATTAAAACACTTTTTACTGAATTTCATAGCTAAATTCACCATTTCTTTCAATTTCTATAACATAAAACCTTTAATCAACTATACCTTAACCACAACTAACACCCCAATAACCACTCACATTACATCACCAACCATACCTTTTCTCTACCATTACCCACAGCTACTAACTTGACCAATTATACACACAATTCATATACCAAAACTCATATGAAAACTGTACTAAAAGGCACAAGAAACCACAGACTTACTACCAGCAGTAGACATTAAACCATGTATTGGGACATTGTAATCTTAATGTCTTTTCATATTCTAACTGGACCATTGCTGATACCAACTGTAACGGCCCTGAATATTATACCCAATAAGGGTCCATATCTAGATCCGTCTCCCGCGAACGGACCGAAGTCTCGCAAGGGATAGCTCGTACCCATGTCCAGGAAGAATATAAAAAGAAAACCACAATAGTAAGAGACACAAGAAAGGATATGTGCTCATATTGCATATACAATTTACAACTGTCCCATTGCATTATTACATGCCCAAATTAAGAAGAGTACAACTACTGGGGCATACCCGAGGGAGCACAAGCTCACCAAACTATACGAACACTACTGCCGGTGGTACTAGTCTGACACAACACTCCACAAGCCACACCAACTGTAAACTGAAAAGAACTGTAAGGGAGTGAGCCTCAACAAGTCACTGGCTCAGTAGGGGACCACCCAAAATAACACACAGTACGGAAGACCTCAACCCAACGGGTCTCACTGGCAACACCGGAAGCCAAACCATTTCATGCCACAATAAAGCATAATTAACAATACTAAACATAATTAACTCAGTTGCTGCAAATCTCGGAAAGACAAAGAGACAACAGCACCTTTAGTCCACTCAATAACTAAAAAGCCTAGGCCACAAGCCTCACAGGCACACCACCTCAACAACTGGCCGCCTAAGTTGTAAGCCACACATGTATAGCAATACCTAAGCTACTAGCTTCACTGGCAAGCCTTCAACACATGGGTAACAGGACTGCTAACCATGAGCAAATCCTTTATACTCTTAAATCACGATGTATCGAATGTCACACTTAAGTAATAGGATGGCTACCACGATGCCAATCCATCGCACACTAAACCATATTCGGAAACTTACCCAAGGAAGGGTAAAACACAATAAGTGGAAGATCTCACCGCATGACCTCCACATCACCACCTGAAAAGGGCTAGTACTCAACGTACTATAAGAAACCAGTACCCACAAAGAGTACAGGTACCTACCACCATGAGGTACCACCACTGAAACACAAACACAACTGTCCACCACTAGGGCACACCACAACTAGTTAAACCACAACTAGTGAGTCTCGCTCACCAACCACAACGACAACTGTGCCAACACCTGGCACACAAAAAACGGTGAAACTACAACTAACACATGCTATAGCCAATAGCAAAGCACGAGCCGGAAAGCACGACGCCACCACACGGGACAGACTACTGGTTCATGACGCCAGTATCCAACCCGGACAACACAACACAAGAAGTACCTCTCAGTCTCGCAGTCACGGACGTAAGGTCCAACTGCCGCTCCACAGCCACACAGGCCAAAGAACAGTGGAGACCAACAAACACCACACCTGCAGACCACACAGCTGCAGACCCATGCCTGGCACCTTTAGGGACTCTGGCCTAAGCTCCCTAAAGTGAGGCACTAGAAAACAGGACTAGCTGGGGACCAGTGTCGATACTGGTGTCCGTACCCCAACTATTAGCGCGCTACAAGCGACTGCACACCCACAAACACAAGCCGCTGCCCTACTGTCGTCTTTCCTCAGCCGGACGTACAACTCAAACACAGGATGAGGGTGTCCAGGACAAGTGACACAGACCTCAACGGTACACACAAGTACCGGGACAAACCCCGAGCACAACAAACACACATGCCTGGCTCACACAGAACCTGGGGTACCTGACTGCAGAGTTATTCTGGAACAGGGCGTCGGACCACCAAACTCGGCAATACTAAACACATCATAAACTCATATAATCTTATTACAAACCACAATACAAATGTAAGGACTAGATGACCTGGTCATTCCATGACTCACAAGCTATCTACACAAGCATACACATAGATCCGATAGTCAACCACACTGACTTATCATTGGTCACAAGGTGACCTCCATTGCCACATAAACTCATTACTCGATAACCACTTAATAACCCACACTACATTCCATTAATTAACCATCATAACCAATCTATAATCACATACTAAAAAGCAGGGCTAGATTTACGCAGGAACCTCAACGGCCCAACTTCTACGACAACCGGTGCATGTGCCATGCACACACACACACACGAAACACCACTACAACGGAGTATGTGCCATGCACATCCTCAAACCACGATAACACCACATCGATTATGTAAACCTCCCACTAACCATGTGGGCAACCTGCTCACAGAGCTTTACAGAGGCCAATGCACCTCTTACCAAAGCCAAAACATTAAACGTCGATATCGGATAACCAAACACCAAAGCCTGCATAGCAAAAACCCTGGCTGCGATCGCGATAGAGGCCATGATTGCTTCTGATCGCGACGCGACAATATGGCGCGACAAGAAATCCTATCATGACGGGCCGGCTGTCGCTACCTGGTCGCGACAGCAGGGACCGTCGCCTTCTCAGGCGAAAACCTAATCCGGGAAACCATCTTCAGATTTTCGTGCAAACCACATTTAATTTCCGATTTTCATGCTTTAATGAGTAACTAGCATGCTATCAGTTCATAAAGCATTAAACCTATCAAATACACATCACATACCATCCACGCAATCAAAGATGGTGGAATCTCCCTACCTTCACGAAGAACGCGCAATCCATGCATGGCACGGTGTTTCCCCAACTCCTCGCGACGTCCTCGCGTCGAGAACCTCGCCGAAAATGCCAAATCGCTCCGAATCCGCAGCAGCTTCTTCCCTGGTTGAGCAGAGCTTGGGAAAGCTCTGTTCGGCCAAACCTTTTTAAAAACCGCATAGCGGTTGGGATCGCGACGTACTTCCTGTCGCGACCTGATCGCGACGGACTAAGGCGTCGCCTTCCCATTCCCGATGTCAGCAGCCCCGCCTCGTGCGCGACACGCGGCGCGCATGCAGACGTCGACTCCAAATAGCGGCAACCTGAACGCGACCCCCGCTACTGACGCATTCAGAACGCGACCTATACCTCCGTCGCGTTCACATCCAGTGAACCAACAGGCACTACAGGCCTAACCTGCCGGCCCACTAAGCTCCACACAATGCGCGGAGGAAACTCGACCAAGGCCCAATGACCCCAATATTGGCCATGAGCACCACACCAAAACTAATAAACACAGATCTGAACTACCACTACTCAACGATCCACAAGGATCCAAAAAATGCGCTACGTTACAGTTTCGGTCAACTAAAAAACTGTTCACATAAACATTTGCACAAAACACTTCGCTTGGCTGTTAGTGTTAGTAAAGAAATGAAAGCAAAGACAAGCAAACACACAAAACACAAGGAATTATCTGGGTCGGACCTCCTCTTCACAGGAGTCCTACGTCCAGTCCCTGAGCAACAATCAGGATTTCACGAACTAGGGTACAGTCCCCTATGGACAAACAACACCCTGGATACCCCACCAGTCTTCTTCTCTTTCCGAGTAAGAAGGCAACCCACTTCTTTAAGGCTCAGAAGCAAACCTATTCTTTTACAGGAGAAGAAGCAAACCTACTTCTTTTACAGGCTCAGAAGCAAACCTACTTCTTTACAGGCTCAGAGAAGCAAACTACTTCTTTACAGGCTCAGAAGCTAACCTACTTCTTTTATAGGCGCAGAAGCAAAACCTCTTGGTATAGACCCCAGTGTGGTCACAACACCCAGCCGCAGCTGGTCTTCCTTCACACGAAGGGAACAACACAGAATGTGTTCAAGAGAGGATGCCCCTAGATCAAGCTTAAACAGCGCAAGATATGAAGTAAGGACTGAGAGGATGAAAAGATCTACAGGGATGATCTCTCTCAGTGCTAAAGGCTCTCACAAAGATCTACACTGAACACAGAGAGCTAAGAGCTAGACAGAAGAAGGAGTGAGGCTTTGCTCTGTCAGATCCTCGCAGAAGAATCTTCAGAAGGAATGGGAGTGTTGTGTATCTTCTCTTCTCATATATGCGTTGTTGTTTTTCTGGAGCTTCAGTCTTCTTATATAACTTCAACTTGAAATCTGTTCATTGAAGTAGCCATTGTCTCCAAGCTCTGGTGGACGTTAGACTGCATGACACTGAGGAGCTTCAGTCCTCATTTGAAATTCGATCGTTGAGTTGCCCGTTGTCATGGTATACGTTAGACTGTATAGAGTAGCTTAAACAGATCTTCTATGTATGCAACATGGAGAAGATCTTCCCAGATATCCTTGTCGTTGACAACATTATGGTGTAGTGTACGGTGCTTTCAAAGTCCTGCACACAATAAATAACAAAGAGTGGATAGCTAAACTGTCTCTATGCTTTGTCAGTCAAGATATACATCAAAGAGGAAATAATATTATGCAAGTCTAGAAAGTGTTTGCTATATATCTTGGGAACAGAAAGTATCCAGATATTTAGAGTGTAGAGATTTTATGTGTTTTTCAAGGCATGACTCTCAAGTTTGAACAATGGACAGCTAGACTATCTCTAGTCTTTTGTCAACGATATATCTAATCATTCATGAAGATAGAAAATATCTGTACATACATGGCAGAGATGTTCAGTTGTAATAAATACATGGATGTGAGAGAAACATGCGGGAAAACCATTTTGACTTTTCAAACTTCAAAATATTAAGTCATTATAATTTAGGAATTTGTGATGAGCATGACTTATGAAATCGTTGTGTAAGCAAGTCTTTATGCATTAAATCGTTGTGGCTTATGAGCAGATGATATACATACAAATCGTTACAACTGATGAACAAATCGTTGTAATGTTATGAAACAAATCGATGTACAAATAGTGTGTGAAGTTATAAGCAAATCGTGTACAAATCGATGTTCAATCATGGGCAATTTGTTGAGCAAATCGATGTTCACTTATAAGCAAATCGGTGTTCAAATCGATGTTTATTATGGGCAAACGATGTGCAATCGTTATGACGATATAAAGAAATCCATGTACAAATCAATGTTATTACTGAAGAAATCGATGTGAGAGCAAATCGTTGTTCTCACAAAGAAATCGATGTTCTCATCAAAGAAATCGATGTGGAGAACAAATCGATGTTTTCTCCAAAGAAATCGTTGAGAGCAAATCGTTGTTCTCACAGAAGAAATCAATGTAGCTCTTAAGAAAACATTATGAGCTTAACGAATCGATGTGATCATTGAAGAAATCGTTGCGAACGAAGAAGAAATCGATGTGGCTCTAAGAAATCGTTGCGAACGAAGAAAACGATGTGGCTCCTAAGAAATCGATGTGGCTCTTAAGAAATCGTTGTGAGCCTTAGCGAATCGTTCTGAGACGATTTCTTAACAAATCGTTATGGCCACTTAGCGAATCGTTCTGAGATCGATTTCTTAACAAATCGTTATGGCCACTTAGCAAATCATTTTGAGATCGATTTCTTACAAATCGTTGTTTATACTTAAGAAGTCGATTGTAAGATCGAAATCGATAGAGTTCTTATGAAATCGTATGGAACTAAAATCGATAAATAATTAAAAACGAAATCCTTATGAATATGAAATTCTTATAGACCCAAATCGATCTAGACTTAGATAAATATCAAGCATGAACTTGAATATATGCAGAATAAAATATACTTACCATTTGGCTTGTTTTCCCTTGTTCTATTTCCTGTGCTCAAATCTCATAGAAGATATGTTAGATTTAAACAATACCTTAGTTTGTTAATCACCCAAATAACTATGTAATTCATTTAAGTTACATGGGGATAAATGATCATCAATGTCCCCCTTTTTGGTGATGATAAAACTTTAACAAATAAAATAAGCACCGATGATCTGAAAATAAAAGCATGCTTGAGGAAATAGTTCTAAGAGAAATGTATTTCAGAGCTAAAATATTCTCCCCCTTTTTGTCATAAGCCAAAAAGAAGTCTAGTGAGACAAAAAGGATCTACGGGTGTAAGGAGACAAAAGGGATGCACGGATGGATTTTCAAGGATTGCTCCCCCTTACTAGGTGTATCTACCAATGATAGGATTTATGATTACTCACTGGCTCCCCTGAGACGCTGCTCTACACCAACTTGCTCCCCTGAATAGAAGCTTCTCCAGAACTGATTTGGGACTGAATAAAGGCTTCATAATGAGTGGGTTCCCAAGGTATGTAAGCTTTGCTTAAGATTGAGGAGAAAAAAATTAATTATGTTCTGAAAAAATTAAATATTTTAGTTTTACACAGAATAAATCTTCACAATATACACATGCCTAACTCCCTTCTAGAGAAGTAAATCTCTCTTCAGGTAAGGCCTTTGTGAAGATATCTGCTAAATGATTATGAGTATCAATGAAAGGGATATCTATGTTACCATTACCTATATGATCACGAATAAAATGATACCTAACCTCAATGTGCTTTGACTTGAAGGCTGTACTGGATTCTTGATTAAATTTATGGCACTGGTGTTCTCACACAACAAAGGAATGGTCTTGATCTTGAGTCCATAATCCTCCAGGTGTTGCTTAATCCATAGGAGTTGTGTGTGCAGCAACTTTCCAGCAGCTACGTACTCAGCTTCAGCTGTAGACAATGCTACGGAATTTTGTTCTTTGAGGACACATAATATCAGACATCCTGCAAGAAATGACAACAACCACAGGTGGCTTTTTCTATCTATTTTGCATCCAGCGTAGTCAACATCAGAGTATCCTACCAGAGTATTAATTGGCATGATTGGGGATTACCACAATCCTACATCATGAGTTTTACTTAAATATCTGAAAAATTCTTTAACAGAGATTAAATGAGACTCTCTAGGGTCTGCCTGATACCTAGCACACATGCATACACTGAATATAAAATATCAGGTCTATTTGCTGTTAGATAAAGTAATGAGCCTATCATACCTTGTAGACTTTTTGGTCAACCTTCTTACCTTCCTTATCACTGTGCAATCTTGTTGAGGTACTCATTGGTGTTGACGTGGCTTGATGCTTTCAAATCCAAACTTCTTTAGAGTTCCTTGTGTACTTGGTTGACAGATGTGGGTGTCTTCTTTCCTTGCTTGATTGCAATCCAAGGAAGTGTAAGTTCTCCCATCATGCTCATTTCAATTCTCCATGCATTAACTTTTCAAAATACTTGCAAAGACTTTGTCAGTAGATCCAAAAATTATGTCATCTACATAAATTGAACAAGTAGTATTGGTTGACCTATGACTTATAAAATAGAGTGCTATCTACTTGACCTCTACTGAATCCATGGTTTAAAAGAAAAGAACTAAGCCTTTATACCAGGCTCGAGGTGCTGCTTTAAACCATACAATGCCTTATGAAGTTTAAAAAACATGATGAGGAAATTCTTGTCATTAAAACCGGGGGGTTTGTTCCAATAAACTTCCTCCTTGATAAAACCATAAAAAATTATAGACTTGATATCCATTTGAAACAATTTTAAATCCAAAGCAGATGCATATGCAAGTAAAATTCTAATAGCCTCAAGTCTAGCTACAGGTGCATAGTTTATCGAAATCTATGCCTTCCTCTGGGAATAGCCTTGAGCTACCTGTCTGGCCTTGTGCCCTTAAGATTATACCAATCTCATCCAATTATTTCTGAACACACATTTGGTGCCAATAAATGGTGATCTGATGGTCTAGGAACTAGTGACCATACATGGTTTCTCTTGAACTGATTAGTTCATCTTACATGGCCATTCCAAGATTCATCAGTAAGAGCTTCATTGACTGTCCTAGGCTCTATTTGAGAGACAAAAGCTAGGTAATCACAAGGGATTACATTACCTCTTGTTCTTACCCCTACAGATGGATCACCAATGATGTTTTCAAGTGGGTGATCTTTCTTATATCTCCATTCCTTTGGAAGGTTCTCATGTTGAACATCATTCTGTTGCAGCTCTTCCAGAGGTGGATCCTCCTTGTCCTCAATTGATGTGTTCTTTAACTCTTGGACAAATCATCTGCATCATCATTATCACTTCTTCCTCCTTTCTCAAGGAAGGGGTTAGTTTCATCGAAAATAATATGCACAGAGCTCAATTAATAATGTAAGCTGTTAAATACTCTATAACCTTTAGGTTTGGAAGCATACCCCAAGAAGGCCTTCATCTGATTGGCATCTAACTTACTAATGTCTCTTTTTCCGTTGTGTGGGATGAAACATGAACAGCCGAATGTCCTGAAGTGACTGATCTTTGGCGTTTTTCCTTGTACAGTTTATGTGCTGTTTCTTCAAAATAGGCCTGATCATCACTCTGTGATAATATAGCATGCCGTGTTGACTACTTCAGCCAAAAGTACCTTGGCAGATTATATTCTGATAGCATGTCCGTGCCATATCCAATATAGTTCTGTTCTTTCTCTCAGCAACTCCATTCTACTGTGGTGTCCTTGGTGCTGAGAAATTGTGTTCTATCCCTTAGTCATCATAGAATTGGCAAATTTCTCATTCTGGAATTCTCCTCATGATCTGACCGGATTCCAACAATGTTGAACTTTTCATCTTTCTGTACCTTTTGCTAAAGCTACAAAAACTGTCAAATGCATCATCATTATGCTCCAAGAAGGATACCCACGTGAATCTGGAGTAATCATCTACTATTACAAATCCAAAATTCTTACCTACAAGACTTGTGGTCCTCATGGCCCAATAAAATCCATATGCAAAAGTTCTAAGGGTTTAGAGGTGTTACCACAGATTTTGACTTGAAGGAAGACTTGGTATGCTTCCCTTTTGCATATGGCCCACATACACCATTTAATTTTGTACTTATTGGGTAGGCCTTCTACTAAGCTTCTCTTGAATAGCTTCCTCATGCCATCCAGACTGTAGTGACAAAAATCTTCTGCGCCACAGTTCGGTGAATGCTCCTTGTTGGCGGTTTTAAACAGACGTCATGTTTTTGAGTTCTTCAAGATAGAGTACGTATAGAATTTCTCTCTATTTGCTAAAAAAAAAATATTCCATCCTTTATGATGCTGATTTTGATTCTGGAACTTGTAAAAAAAACGCAAGTGTAAAAGATCAGAACAAGCAACCCGGGGGCCTAAAATCACAAATAGGGATCCGATTGGGGTGCCGTTTGCTCCGACACGACCGGGTTGGTGAAAGTGACGTGCAGGAACTGACGGAATCCTAATTGGATTATCGGATTGGGTTGGGCGTTCAAATAACTAATATAAAAAAAAAACTCAAGTGTAAAGATCAGAACATGCAACCGGGAGTCCAAAATCACAAATAGGGATCCGATCGGCGTGCTATTTACTCCGACACGATCGGGTGGGTGAAAGTGGTGTGTGAAACTGACGAAATCCTAATTGGATTCCTAGATTAGATGGGCGTTCAAATCATAATATAAAAAAAAACTCAAGTGTAAAGGATTAGAACAAGCAACCCGGGGGTCCAAAATCACAAATAAGGATCCGATCAGCGTGCCGTTGCTCTGACACGACCGGATGGGTGAAAGTGACGTGTAGGAACTGACAGAATCCTAATTGGATTTCCGGATGGGTGGGAGTTCAAATCATTAATATAAAAGAAACTGAAGTGTAAAGGATCAGAACAAGCAACCAGGGCGTCCAAAATCACAAATAGGGATCCAATCGCCATGCCGTTTGCTCCGACACGACCGGGTGGGTGAAAGTGACATGTGGGAACTGACAGAATCCTAATTGGATTCTCGGATTGGGTGGGGCGTTCAAATCACTAATATAAAAAAAACTCAAGTGTAAAGGATCAGAACAATCAACCCGGGATTCCAAAATCACAAATAGGGATCCGATCGGGGGTGTCATTTACTCCGACACGACCGGGTGGGTGAAAGTGACGTGTAGGAACTGACGGAATCCTAATTGGATTCCCGGTTGGATTTGGCTCTCAAATCCTTAAAAAACAAAAAGCAAAGTAGAAACGATCACAACATGTAACCCGGGGGTCCAAAATCACAAATACGGATCGATTGACGTGTCGTTCACTCCGACACGACCAGGGGGATGAAAGTGACGTGTGGGAACTGACAGAATCCTAATTAGATTCCCAGTTTGGGTTCGGTGCTCAAATCTAAATCTAAAAAAAAACCCAAGTAGAAACGATCACAACAAGCAACCCGGGGGGGCAAAATCACAAATACGGATTCGATTGACGTGCCGTTCGCTCCGACACGACCGGGTGGGTGAATGTGACGTGTGGGAACTGACGGAATCCTAATTGAATTTCGGTTTGGGTTCGGCGCTCAAATCACTAATCTAAAAAAAACCAAAGTGTAAATGATCAAAAAATTTTCTAATTAAACTTGAGGAATAATCACTGTTTTAAATTTAATTTTTAAAATAATGTTTGTATATTAATTTTTATTAATGTTTCTCATATAAATTTTTTTAATATAGGATCCACCTCCGGCACCTGACGATTATGAGGCGGGGACAGTAGACGATCTAGCAGACTGTCTAATTTTTAGCATTTATTATTGTGTATGATTTTATATTTGCGTGTTTTATGATTTATGTTGATTGTGAGTACTTGTTGTTGTGGAATGTATGAATATTTAGCAAGTTTGAAAATTCTGTTATTTATGTATTTTTTTTTAAAAATATACTTATCTCCGATGGGATTCCGACAGATGAAATCCGCCGGAAATATGCAGTTTACCGACAGAATTAATCCATCGACATTTTTGTCTAAAGTACCGACGGAGTATTTTCCGACGGATTATTCGGTCGGAATTTACCTACGGAAATTCCTGCAGCTTTCCCGATAGTTTTTTGACGGAAGTTACAGACTCAATTTGATGATCAGGGCATCTGCATATAATTTCCTGAATTACATATCTATTTTTTGATTAACAAAACTCAGATAAAGTTTGATATAACAAAGTTTTTATGAAGATAAGGTACAGGAACAAGTCAGGCGAAATCAAGGAAATATGTAAGTATTTCTTATACTGTAGCATTTCAAGTTCAGAGCATGAAACATATCAAGTACATATCGACTTCCATAAGTTACAACGATTTCATAAGTGTTGCATCGATTTCGATCTCACATAACGATTCCTCTTTATATCGATTCCATTCCATACAGATTTAATGAGTATCATACTGATTTTGATTCATAACGATTTCATAAGTGTTGCATTGATTTCGATCTCACAACGACTCGCTAAGTGAACACATCGATTTCGATCTCACAACGACTTGGATCTCACAACCATTCACTAAGTAAGCAGAACGATTTGCTTTCTTAACGATTCGATAAGTGAGAACAACGATTTTGCTCACATCGATTTGATAAGTGAGGACAACGATTTGCTCTCACAAGATTTGTCTTCATAATGATTCGATAAGTGAGAACAACAATTGCTCTCACAACAATTTGTCTTCATAATGTTTCGATAAGTGAGAACAACGATTTGCTCTCACAACGATTTGTATTCATAATGTTGAGTGAGAATAAACGATTCGATCTCATAACGATTTGCTTTCACATCGACTTAGTCATCGTAACGATTTGATTGTTTCACAACGATTTGGCCAATTACATAACGATTTGGTCGCTGTAACGACTCGATGAGTTACACAATGATTTAGCTACCGTAACGATTTGATAAGTCACAATAACAACTTGATCAGTGTAACGATTCGATAGAGCAAACAATGATTTGATCACTACATCAATTCTATAAGTGAAACAACGATTCTATACCAATAACGATTGGTTATATATGAAACAACGATTTGGCTATAATGATTTGCTCATAACGACTTGCTTATACTCTCATAACGATTGTCTCTACAACGATTTTGTTATAATTGTATAACGACTCATGTTCACAGCGATTTGTTTATGAATAACAATGATCATTCATACAACGATTTCATAAGTGATACTCACAACGATTTCATGAATTGTAACGACTCATATTCAAATATCTTGACAAGTCAAAGTCGTCCCGCATATTATCTTATATCCATTCATTAAATATAACCATACATTTATTGCACGATGCATGTCCATATATCTTCTATCTTATGCTTCTACACAACAACATCTTTTGGAAAGACAGAATGAGATTTCTTTGATGTATCCTCACTTTAACGTTGACTGACAACAAGAGACAGCTTAGTGTCTATGTTTTAGCATTTAATATGTGCAGGTCTCTGACAACATGACTCTATACAATGTTGGATAAAGTAGAAGTGGAAGATATCAAGAAGGATTCTTCTTACGTGTATGGAATGTAAAGAACCGTTGACTGCAAAGGAGAACCATGCAGTCTAACGTTCTCAGAACATAGAGACAACAAATACTTCAACGACTATTTTTTCGAAAGAAGATATAAATTGAAGACTGATGACTCGAGCAAAACAACAATTCTTAGATACATCTTTTGCATTCAAGAGCTTCATCTAAGAATTTACGAGCATCAGATAGAGCCTAAGCCTCACTCCGTAGTCTGTTGTAGCTCTTAGCTCTCAGTCTTCATTGCTTAGATTTGTGAGAGCTTTTGTGTACTGAGAGAGTTCCTCTTTGTAGATCTTCATCTCTTAGTCTTTGCTTCAAATCAAGCACTGTTATATTAGCTTGGTCTAGGGGCTTGTCTTCTCTTTAACACATTGTTGTGTTGTTCCTCTTTGTGCTGAGAAGAGAAGACCTGTTGGTTACATGTGGCTGTATTCCCTTCTTGTAGAAGGAAGACTGTGCATCAAGGTGGTTTGTCCTCTTCGGGTTGTGAAGAGAAGGCCAGCTGTGGCTCAATATGTAAGTGTCCTTGAGGGGAACTGTACCCTTGGGTAGTGGAATCCTGAGTTGTTGCTCAGGGACTGGACGTACAACTCCTGTGGAAAGGAGGTCCGAACTAGGATAAAAATCTTGTGCAGTGTGTTTGTTCTCTGTGTGTTGTTATTGTTTATACTACTAACACTAACAACCAAACGCAGTGTTTTGTACAAAGAGGTAATCAAGTTTTAAGAATCCCATTCATCCCCCCTCTGGGCTTGCCACCTGGGCAACAAGGGGTATCAGAGCTAGTCTCTTCGACAAAGAACATCCAACTATCTGAAGAGAAAAGATTCAATGGCAGCCCAAGGTCAGTTCGAAGGTCAATCTGTCAATAGACCACCATTGTTCGATGGTGAAGACTACACATACTGGAAGACAAGGATGGAATTTTTCTTCAAGGGCTTGACTATCAGATTTGGTCTATTGTAGAAGAAGGAGATCTTCTGGTTACAAATGATAAAGACAATGGACAGAAGATGATAAGAAGAAAATCTCTCTCAACTACAAGGCTAAGAGCATATTGTGTTGCGCTCTTAGTAAGAAGGAATTCAACAGAATATCCGCCTGCAAATCTGCTTTGGAGATGTGGGAAAAGTTAAGAATCACATATGAGGGCACGGATAAAGTAAAGGAAACAAGGATACACATTTTGGTGACACAGTACAAGAGGTTCCAGATGCAACCAGGAGAAACAATCACACAGATGTACAACAGGTTTACTGACATCACAAACGGATTGGCTGGTCTAAGAAAAAGCTACGAAATGGGAGATATGGTAAGGAAAATTCTGAGATCTCTACCATCCTCATGGACTCCGAAAATTACAGCTATCGAAGAGGCCAATGACCTAAAAAGAATGTCATTGAAGAAACTCATTGGGTCACTCATGGCTCATGAGATCAACATGGAAAGGTTAGGAGAGTCGTCAAGCAGGAAGAAACACACCAACGCTCTCAAGGCGAAGAAGAAAACATCAGAAGAAGTTTCAGATGACAAGGAAAGTATGAGGAGCAGTGAAGATGAAGAAGCTCTCCTCTCCAGAAGACTACAACGAATATTAGCCAAGAAGAAGAAATACCAGTCTGGAAGAAGGTACTTTAAGAATGGAAAAGACTTCAAGAAGCCTGAAGTCAAGGATGTAAGAAGATGGAACCGGTTTGCTATGAATGCAAGAAGCCTAGACATATCAAAGCAGAATGTCCGAAGTTAAACAAAACTGAAGGCAGAAAGAAAGATAGCACCAGAAGGCTCAGAAGATACAAGAAGAAAGCTATGGCAGCAGTTTGGGACAACAGTAGCGACTTAGACAGTGAGTCGAGCTCAAGCAAAGAAGAAGAAAAGGCCAACCTGGCCTTCATGGCAAATATCAAGGAAAAGGTAACCTCTGACTCCTCTTTTACCTCTTGTGACGAATTGATTCGGATAATTTAGAAGAGGCTTTTAATGAGTTGTATAGTAAATACAAAGATGCATGTAAACTGCTAAAAACTACAAAAAAACTCTTGCTTGTTCAGAAAACACAATCTCATATTTAAAATCTGAAAATGAACAACTGGAAAAGCAAATTTCTGAGTTAAAGAGAGAAGAAACGAATTATTTTGTGAGGATCTGAAAAATAAAAATGAACGAATAGCAATATTAGAAAGTCAGGAAACAGTAAATAAACTAAGTCAAGAAATAAACACACTAACAGAAGAAAAAGAAAATAAGCACATTAGATAAATTTACAAATGGAAAAACAACATTAATACTAAAAGGTGCTAGAAGATCAGGAAAGAAGAAATATGGTTTAGGATACACCCTCCGTATAATGAAGAAAACATAGTACATCCTAAGATATATCCAACACCTAAATTGTAGTTGAACAAGATATAGCATATAAATCCAACTTTAAATACATTCCAATTGAAAAAATAAATAAAACATCTTGCTGTAGCCACTGTAACAAACTAGGTCATACTAATTAACATGTCCAACCAAACATATAAAATGGATAATAAAATAAAAAAGGTGATGATACTAACCAACCAGGACCCAAAAGAACTTGGGTACCTAAAGTTAGTGTTTTCATTATAGGAAAGCCTTAGAGCATCTAAATGGTACTTGGACAGTGGGTGCTCAAGGCATATGTCTGGTAACAGGACGCTGTTCTCTCACCTTGAAGCTGAAGAAGGCACAGTGACATATGGTGACAATGGTAAAGGGATAGTGATAGGTTGCGGATCAATTGGCAGTCAAGGAAAAATTGTTATTGAAGAAGTACTTGTGTGAAAGGTATGAAGCACAATCTTATCAGCATCAGCCAGCTCTACGACAAAGGGCATCAGATTAAATTTCAAGAATAAAAATGTAGTATCATGAAGAATGCTGCAGTCGTGTTTGAAGCCAGTAGGGAGAATGTTGGGTTGAGTGTGAAAAACAAATCATTTCCACTCATATTTGATGATGACAAGTTGTGTTTTTAATGCATAACCATTGGAACATGTAAAATACATCACCTGAAATTAAAATATTCAAAAAGCATGTTTCCAAGCACATTTATCATTGATATTCATGATAATATATTTATCTAATGATTTATGTGTTTATTTTCTTAGGAACAAATATTTTCTGCAAAGGTAGTGTCGACACAACCAACCCTGGTGTCGACACAATGGTTCAGAACAAAGGCAGAAATGTGAAGAAAAGTCCATCTCAGGTCGACACGAGTCTAGAGCAGGTCGACACCACCCCATCTCAGGTCGACACCAAATCAGGCAGTGTCGACACTAGATAGCCTTCCCAGAAGGCCAGTTTTGCTGTCTGGGACAGCAAGTCGACACCATCTGATCTCAGGTCGACACTAGACAGCTCTCCCTGAGAAACAGTTTTGCTGTCTGGGACAGCAGGTTGACACCATCTGATCTCAGGTCGACACTAGACAGCTCTCCCAGAGAAACAATTTTGCTGTCTGGGACAGCAGGTCGACACCACCTGATCTCAGGTCGACACTAGAGACCTCTTCCAGGGAACTATTTAGCCAGTCTGGGACAGTGTGTCGACACACCTCAAGAGCAGGTCGACACACTCCGGAATCTCTGTGACTTAAACTCCCTCCTGGACACGTGGCACCCCAGGGAGATGTCAGATCAACATTGGATCATGTGCCCACATACCCCAAGGGTATCTTTCGGATATTTAGGGTATAAATACCCTCCTTAAGGGCACTCATCCCAAGAGAATCTCAGAAGAGCCTCCAGAAACCTCCAAGCGGCGGCAAGAGAGACTCCCCTCCCTGTTCTTGCTATCTCTGTGCTTCACCCTCAATTCACCCTTCTCCAAGCACAAGGATCGAAGTCTGATCAACATGAAGCACTAGAATCAACTTCAAAGGAGCAGATCAAGTAGAAGCCTGCAATTGTGAAGCTCTCAAGGAAGATCCCAAGATCAAAAGTGCAGAGCATCGGCCAAGGGACTTCAAGTGATCAAGATTCTTCCATTTCGGCCTCTACAAGGGAGTTTTCTTGAAGAACAAGAATCGTCAACCTCGAGTCTAAAGTCTTTTGTTTCTTCTGCTATTCTATTCAGAAGTTGTGCATAATCTGTTGCACCAATCTCTTGAATTGGCCATAATAGATCAGATCATTGCTAGAGGATCTGCATCTAGTGTTTTTGTTCTAGCAAGTGGTTGTGAGCCTGTGTGCTCAGGTCTTGAGTCGTCGCACTCAAGTTGGGTGGTGAGCAGTCTTGCTCAGAGTCTAGAGTAGCCTTGCTCTAGGTAGTGTGTGAGCTGTCTAACTCAGTTGTGGAGTTGTCAGGCTCCAGTGTGGGTGTGTAACCCAGGTTGTTAGTGGATCCTCACTGAGTGTGAGGGGTGGATGTAGGAGTCACATGGTGTGATTTCCGAACACCTAAAAATCTCTGTGCATTGGTCTCTTTGTGGTTTGAAATTACTCTTCGATAGATGAATGCATAGGATCGTTTGAATCTATCTAATCAACTGTTTTCACTCTCCAATTGTTTTAACTCACTTAATATCTTCTCAGATCTGTGAAATTTGCTTTTAATCTAACTCTGATTCAAAGGTTTTTCAAAACTATTTTAGCTTCCGCATAGTTGGCCTAGATCTATTCAACCCCCCCCCTTCTAGATCTTGTCCACACCTTCTATCGATCCTTCAATTGGTATCAGAGCGGGTTACATTGATCTGATTTGATCTGAGTGATTTCTGAGTACTTTGTGTGATTTGTTTGCTTGATTGTTTGTTTAGTGAGTGTTTTCTTCGTTGCACCATCTTTTAATTAAAGGATTCCAGAGGATTCATAGCTGAGGGTCATTCCATAAATAGGCCACCATTCTTTAATGGAATGGACTATTAATATTGGAAAAATAGAATGCAAGTGTTTCTAAGGGCCCAAAACTAGGAAATCTGGAAAGTAGTGGAGGTAGGTCCCTATGAAAACCAGGGAGAGAGAAAGAAACCTGGACTAGGGAACATATAAGAAGAGCTACATTGAATTATAGTGCAATGAACATGATTCAATGTGCTGTTCACCCTAAAGAGTACTCGAGAATCTCAATGTGCAAGTCTGCCAAAGAGATGTGGGATAAACTTGAGTTACTCTATGAGGGAACATCACAGGTAAAGAAACCAAGGCTAACATACTTGTCTCTGAATATGAATTGTCATGATGAAGTCTAATGAGACAATCTCTGAAATGTTTGCCAGGTTTTGATCATAGTCAATGGACTGAAGGCCTTAGGTAAGGATTATACGGATGCTGACTGGTAAGAAAGATTCTACGCTCACTTCTTCAATTGGCACACAAGGCCACTGTCATTGAAGATTCTAAAGACTTGTCCAAAATTTCTTTGGATGAGTGATAGGATCCTTAATGACATATGAAATTATCTAAAGAGAAATGAGGAACACATAATCAAAAGCAAGCCAGTAGCATTAAAGGCCTCATCAAGTAACAAAGATAAAACAAGCGAAAATAAGTTCTGATGAGTCTGAGTCCAATGAGGATGAGCTTGCCCTCATGACCAGGCAATTCAGAAAATTCCTAAAATACAGAAAAGGAAAATTCTCAGGGAAAAAGAAATTCCATCAGGTAAAAGAAATATTTCCTCTTTTAACGTTAACTCTAATAGGAATTAGAATCTGACGTCAATGTCATTTGTTACAGGTGCAACAAACCAGGAGATATGAAGGGAGAATGTCCTGAGAACAAGAAGGAGAAGCACAAGAAAATTCACAAATTCAAGAACCCGAAGGCCATGGTAGCCACTTGGTCTGATGAAGACTCAAGTGAAGAAGAAGAAGAAGAAAAATCCTCAAGCTCTGGAAGTGAGGAGAATGCTTCATGGCAAATAGCTCGGATGGAAAGGTAAGCACATCCTTTGAAGATTTATAGTTGAAGATTGGCAGGATGCTTATGCTGAATTAGTTGAAAAATATACTGAAATGAGAAAAGAAAATAAGCATCTCAAAAAGAAAATTGAAAACATTTATCATAACCAATCTTCAAACAAAAGAATTTGTGAACTTGAAAATGAAGTAATAGAATTGAATGAAGAAAAAGAAAATCTTTTGAATGTGATTGATGAACTAAAGCTAGCTTCTCAAAAGGCCACCAAAGAACTCAAAGACTATCTGAAAAGCTGGAAAAAGAAGACCAAGACAAACAACAGAAGATTGAAGAAAACAAAAATTTGGAAAAAGCTAAGACAAAAAGATAAAGTCATTGAAACATTCACGAATGGCAAAGATAATTAGAGGCCTTGCTGGGAACAAACATGAAATCAATCTCTCATGGACTAGGATTTAACAAACAAAAAACCAAGAAAGATAATCTGATGAGAAAAAGGATAAAATTAATTAAAGAAACTAAACAAATAAAATTAAAATGTTAAAAGGAGTGAAAACAGTGAAAAACAAAACAAAAACAAGCAAAACACAAAAAGTCCAAAAACTCAGAACAAAAAAAGACAACCAGGTCGACACAGTCACTGACAGGTCGACACCAGTCCACAAGAAGAAGGCTTGTGGTTGTTGTGTCGACACCAGTCAAGGACAGGTCGACCTGCTCAACATCCACCAAGACAAACCACAAAACAAAAAATCAAATAAAAATCTGAAAAATAAGAAAAAGTCAAAGGAAGTCATTAATGAAGAACCTTGGACTCCAAGACAGCATATCAAGCTGATTGGACAATTCTTGGAGCCAATGGTATCATAACCCAAGTTGGTATCATCCCCAATTTTTCTATCCTAACTTTATGATGTACCAACAAAATCTTGGATTCCACCTCCTCATCAAAACTCTCAAATAAAAAACTGCCCCTCCTATCAAAATAAAAACAATGGTGTTTTCATTTCTAAAGGAAATAAGAAAGTGAAAAAGACAGAGAACACCAAAGTAATAAAACAAAAATAAAAAACAAGTCAAATTGGGTGAGAAAAGATTGTTAACATTGTTCAAACTTTCTGATGGTCCCAACTCTGTTTGGGTACCAAAATCTTCTCTCCACTAATGATTTGCAGGAAGGTCGTGCACCCAATTCAAATGTGTGGTTCCTTGACAGTGGGTGTTCACGACATATGACTGGAGATAGAGCTAAATTTTCTTTCCTGCTGAAAAGGAGGGTGGTTCAGTGACATTCGGAGGTAAAAATAAAGGAAAGATCATAGGATCTGGAAAGTTTGGTCAAACTTCCTCAAACTCTGTTGATAGTGTTTTATTAGTTGATGGTCTTGATTACAACCTGCTCAGTATCAGCCAACTATGTGACAAAGGTCACAAATTGTGTTTGAATTTGATTTTTGCAAAATAATTGATTCATCAACTGATAAAGTCAAAATTTTTGGAAAAAAGAGGGAGAACAATGTTATATGATTGACCTTAATAAAAATTTCTAAAAATCTCTGTTGGTTGCAAATAAAGATGAAATTGCATGGACTTGGCACAAAAGACTTGGCCATGCAAGCTTCAGAACTTTGAATAAATTGTTAAGGCTGAATCTGGTTAAGGGTCTTCTTGAATCCTTTTCAAATGTTGAAAATCAAGTTTGTGGGATCTGTGCCCAAGGTAAACAAACCAGGAAATCTTTTAAGAACTTCAATGAGGTACTCACATCTAGGCCACTAGAACTACTTCATATGGACCTTTTTGGCCCAACAAGAGTTCAAAGTCTAAGTGGCAAGAGATATGGGTTTGTAATCATTGATGATTTTACTAGATTTACTTGGGTTATCTTCTTGTCCCACAAAAGTGATACTTGCCTTGATTCAGGAAATTCTGTACCACTGCCCTAACAAACTTTTCATATAAAATCAAAAATATTTTGACTGATCATGGGGGAGAATTTGAAAACCAATCCTTTCTGATTTATGTGCTGAACTTCAAATTTTTCACAAGTTTTCTTCACCAAGAACTCCAGAACAAAATGGAGTTGTGGAAAGAAAGAACAGAACTCTTGTGGAAATGGCTAGATCCATGCTCTTTGAGAGTAATTGCCCAAATCCTTCTGGGCTGAAGCTGTAAATACAACAAAACCACATTCTCAATAGAGCATTGGTCAGACCAAAAATCAAGAAAACCCCCTATGAATTACTGAAAAAAAAAAAGCCAACTGTCTCCCTTTCAAAAACTTTGGGTGCAATGTTATGTACACAATAATAATAAGAAAATCTTGACAAGTTTGATGCATAAGAGTCAAAAGTAGAGCCATCATAACTTCAGCTTCAGAGTAAGCATTCTCTAAAAGAAGTGTCAAGAGCTTTCAGAGGTATTTCAAAAACAAAAATGTTGAAGATCTCCATATCATTTTTGATGAAAATTCCTTTTCAACTGATAATTCTAAATCTTGCAGGGAAATTCAAGACAATGAAGAGGATGATTTTATGTGGACTTCACCAACTGTTGAGGAGCTTGAAGACACTGGTGAGATCTTGAATACCAATTCACCATCTTCAAGTGGATCAGGTAACATTGCTCCAGATTTAAGTACCCTCAAC
>JACBKR010001205.1:0-44639 GCA_014218235.1 Colocasia esculenta
AAAGTCATGTTGTTTCAAACAATCGATGTCGTAACGATTTAAAGTGATCGCAACGATTTCCTTATAAGACTGAAAAGTCATGTTGTTTCAAACAAGTCGATGTCACAACGACTCTATAAGTTACCGTAACGATTTCTTGAGAGACCGTAACGACTTGCTCGTCACAACGACTCTATAAGTATTCATAACGTTTCTTTAGAGCTCGTAACGACTTGTCTGTCGCAACGACTCTATAAGTGACCATAACGATTTCCTTAGAACCCGTAACGACTTGCTCGCCCAAACGATTCTATAAGTATTCATACGATTTCTTTAGAAAGCGCAACGACTTGCCGTCATAAAGACTCTATAAGTTATCGCAATGATTTCTTTAGAAAGCGCAACGACTTGTGTTGTAACGATTTCAAGTTACCGTAACGACTTCTTAGACCTCGCAACGACTTGCTCGCCGTAACGATTCTATAAGTATTCACAATGATTCTTTAGAAAGCGCAACGACTTGCTTGTTGTAACGACTTCATAAGTTACCATAACGATTTCTTTAGAACTCGCAATGACTTGCTTGTTGTAACGACTTCATAAGTTACCATAACGATTCTTTAGAGTCATAATGACTTGATAAGTGTTCATAACGATTTGCTCTCTATAATGACTTGTTAGTATTTCATAACGACTTCATAAGTCATAAACCATGGATTTCATATCTTGATATCTTATTCATCTTAAAAGTTGACTAGTCAAAGTCCACGTAGACATCTCTCTGACGCTTTTGCATTTATGAGATCTGATCATATCTCTGCATGCATGCAGACTATATCATCCTTTATCGTGCCTACTCTGATATGTCTTTTAGACATAAGCTATTTGGCATTACTATTTTCATGTTACTGCTACTGACGTGACTGACATCAGAGACAGCTTAGCTGTCTGCTATTTGAGGTTGACATTTGTGCATACCTCTGAACTAGCTTCATGGTACAACGTTAAACAAAATAGAAGCCAACGGATATTTCTGAAGATCTCATCTCTTTGCGTGCTCGAGTGATCAAAAGACTGTGACTGGAAGCTTCCAAGACTCTAGATGTCATTCAGTCTAACGACTACTCAAAAGAGAGACAACGGACACTTCAACGTCTCATTTCAAATTGAAGATATAAATTCAAGTCAGAAGAACAGAAGTGATCGTGATTCAAGCATTCAAATTCTTCTGAAGAAAGTCCAGAGCAAGAACCGTTATTCCACTTAGCTTTTGCTCTTTTGCTCTCCACTAGTTTGTGAAAATCTTGAGAGAGCCTGTATAGTTCTGAGAGTGGTGACTTGTTTAAAATCTCTTTGCTCTCAGTTCTAGTTGCTTCAGATCCTTGCTTATCAAAAGCTTGATCTAGGGGCTTGAAAGTCATTCATTCTCTCTGTGTTATTCCCTTCGGGTGTGAAGGAAGACCTGGTGGTATCCAGGGTGTTGTTCCCTTCGTGTGTGAAGGAAGACCAGCTGAGCTGGGTGTTGTAGTGTCCTTAGGGGGACTGTTCCTAGTTAGTGAAATCCTGAGTTGTTGCTCAGGACTGGCGTAGGACTCTAAGGAAAGGAGGTCCGAACCAGGATATCTTGTGTTGTGTGACTGTCTTCTTTGTGTGATTATATTTAAACTAACTGTCACTAACCTATTCGAAGAAGTTTGTGTGATTGTTTGAGTTACAGGTATTTCTAGATTAATTTTTAAAGACCCATTCACCCCCCCTCTGGGCTCGTCAACTGGGCAACAAAAAGGTGTTGACTATTCAAACCGACTTCAATGAGAGAGCGGTTACAAAGAATAATTTGAATTTCTTTTGCTTAACGCTATGGAAAAAAAATTACTTAATTCTGAAATTTAATGTGCCATTTGTAAGCAAACTTTTATCACAAATTGCACATACCTATTCCCTTCTAAGAGATGTGAATCTCTCTTCAGGTAAGGTTTTTGTGAAAATGTCTGCTAATTGGCCATTTGTATCAATAAAGGATATTTCAATATTTCCATTTGCAACATGATCACGAATAAAATGATATCTAACCTCAATATGTTTGGTCCTTGAGTGCTGAACTGGATTCTTGGTGAGATTAATGACACTGGTGTTGTCACACAGCAGTGGGATGGATTTGATGTTTAATCCGAAATCTTCAAGTTGTTGCTTTATCCATAAGAGTTGTGTACAGCAATTTCCAGCAGCTACGTACTCAGCTTCAGCAGTGGATAGTGCTACTGAATTTTGTTTCTTTGAAAACCAAGATATTAAACATCCTGTAAAAATTGACAACCCCACTGGTCCTTTTTCTATCTAATTTGCATCCAGCATAGTCAGCATCAGAGTAACCTACTAAGTTAATTTCCAGTGTTTTGGATACCATAGGCCTAAGTCATGAGATCTTGCTAAATATCTAAATATTCTTTTCACAGAAATTAAATGTGATTCTTTAGGATCGCTTGATATCTAGCACACATGCATACACTAAATAGTATATCTGGTTTACTAGCTGTTAAATAAAGTAGTGAACCAATCATACCTCTGTAGATCTTTTGATCTACTTTCTTACCATCTTGTCACTATCCATCCTTGTTGATGTGCTCATCGGTGTTGACAGTGGCTTGGTATTTTCGAATCTAAATTTCTTTAAGAGTTCTTTTGTGTATTTTGCTTGACAGATGTGAGTTCCTTCCTTTCCTTGTTTGATTTGTAATCTAAGGAAGTAATTAAGTTCTCCCATCATGCTCATTTCAAATTCTCCCTGCATCAACTTTTCAAAGTACTTGCAAAGGGATTCATCAGTAGACCCAAAGATAATATCATCTACATAAATTTGGACTAATAGAATGTGTTTGACCTTTGACTTTACGAAAAGGTACTATCTACTTGACCTCTACTGAAACCATGGTTTAAAAGAAAAGAGCTAAGCCTTTCATACCAGGCTCTAGGTGCCTGTTTTAACCATATAATGTCTTATGAAGTTTGAAAACATGATTGAGAATTCTGTGTCATCAAAACCCGGAGGTTGTTCCACATAAACTTCCTCTTTTATAAAACCATTTAAAAATGTAGATTTAACATCCATTTGAAATAAGTCAAGTTCAAAAAGATGCATGCAAGTAATATTCTAATGGCCTCAAGTCTAGCTATAGGTGCATAGGTTTCATCGAAATCTATGCCTTCCTCTTGAGAATAGCCTTGAGCTACCAATCTGTCCTTGTTTCTTAAGATTGCACCAGTTTCATCCAGTTTATTTATGAACACCCATTTGGTGTCAATGACTGGATGGTCTGATGGTCTAGGAACAAGTGACCATACTTGGTTTCTCTTGAATTGATTTAATCATCTTGCATGGCTACTATCCAAGATTCATCAGAGAGAGCTTCATTGACTGTCCTAGGCTCTATTTGAGAAACAAAAGCTAGTAATCACAAGGAATAACATTACCTCTTGTTCTTACCCCTTTGGATGGATCACCAATAATATTCTCAAGTGGGTGATCTTTCTTGTATCTCCATTCCTTTGGAAGGTTTTCATGAGTAACTTCTTCTTGTTGCAATTCTTCCAGAGGTGGATCATCCTTGTCCTCATTGATGTATCTTTTATTTCTTGGACAGTTCATCTGCATCATCATTGTCACTATCTACTTCCTTTCTCAAGGAAGGGTTAGTTTCATCATCAAAAATAATATGTAGACTGTTCAATCAATAAAGTACGTTTGTTAAATACTCTATAGCCTTTGTGTTTAGAGGTGTACCCCATAAAGATGCCTTCATCTGATTTGGCATCCAACTTACCAATGTCCTTTTTCCATTATTGTGATGAAGCAAGGACATCAAAAGTCCTGAAGTGGCTGATCTTTGGCTTCTTCCCTTTGAATAGTTCATATGCAGTCTTTTCAGATTTGCCTGATCATTACTCAGTTGATAATGTAGCTTGCTGTGTTGACTGCTTCACCCCAAAATATCTTGGCAGATCATATTCTGAGAGCATAGTTCTTGCCATATCCAATAGGGTTATGTTCTTCCTTTCAGCAATACCATTTTGTTGTGGTGTCCTTGGTGCTGAGAAATTATGCTCAATTCCCTGATCATCACAAAATCTAGCAAAACTTTTCATTTTGAAATTCACCACCATGATCTGATCGGATAGACACAATGCTGAACTTTTGATCTTTCTGCACTTCTTGCTGAAACTGACAAAGTTTTCAAAAGTATCATCTTTATGCTCTAGGAATGATACCCATGTGAATCTGAGTAGTCATCCACTATGACAAATCCAAAATTCTTTCCTCCAAGACTGGTAGTCCTCATTGGCCCAAATAGATCCATATAAGGAGCTCTAAGGGTTTTGAGGTGGTCACCACCGTCTTTGACTTGAAGGAGCCTTTGGTGTGCTTTCCCTTAGCACAGGTTTACATACACCATCCAATTTTGTACTAACCTTAGGTAGACCTTCCACAAGATTCTTCTTCAGAACTTTTCTTATGCCATCTATGCTGCATGTCCAAGTCGTCTATGCCATAATTCTGTAGATTTATCTTTATTTGCTGCCAGGCAAACATTTTGAACCTTGAGTTCTTCAAGATAGAACACATACAAATTCTTTTCTCTATTAGCTTCAAAGATGACTACTCCATCCTTCAGTATGCTGCACTTCGACTCTTGAAACTTGATCTGATGGCCTCTGTCACACAGCTGGCTAATGCTAATGAGATTGTGCTTCAATCCCTTGACTAATAGCACATCTCTATGACTGTTTTTCCTTTGTTATTCACAGAGCCACTGCCTATCACGGCTCCTTTCCCATTATCTCCATAAGTAATTGTTCCTTCTTCAGCTTGGAGATGAGAGAATACTTCTAGTTTCCTGACATGTTGTCTTGAGCACTCGCTATCCAAATACCATTGGATGTCGAGAGATGTCCTGAAATAAAACATCAAGTTTTAGGTACCCAAATTCTTTTAGGTCCTGATGGGTTAGTATCATTTATTTTGCCTCTTTATTATCCATTTCTTATGTCTTGTTGGGCATGTCGTTATGATGTGTCCTAACTTTTACAGTGACTACAACAGGATAATTTGGTTACTTTTTCTATATATTGAAATCAACTTTGTATGATGTATCTTGTTCAGGTACAAATTTTGGTGTTGGATATATTTTAGGATAAATTATGGTTTTTTCATTATCTGGGGGTGTATATCCTAATCCATTTTTCTTCTTACCTGATCTTCTAGCACCTTTTAATATGAGAGAGTTTTTACCATTAGTGAATTTTTCTAATGTGCTAGATAATTGTATTTTTCTTCTGTTAGTGTTTTGATTTCAGTTTTTAGTTCATCTGAACTTACTTGTTTCTCTAATTTAGTTATTTGTTCTTCTTAGTTTTTAGGTCTTCACATAACAGTTCATTTCTTCTTTTAAGTTCAGTTATTGACTTTCTAATTGTTCATTTTCTGATTTTAGATCTGAGTTTGTATTTTCTATGCAGATTATGTTTTTCTTGCTCACTTTTAATAATTTGGTTACTTCTTTATATTTTTCATATAGTTCGTTGAAAGCCTCTTCTAAGCTACTGGAATCTGAATCATTGCATGAATCAAAAGAGGAGTCAGAAGTTACTTATCTTAGTATTTGCCATGAAGGCCAAGTTGGCCTTTCTTCATCACTGCAAGAACTTGACTCACTGTCTGAGTCACTACTGTTTTCCCATGCTGCTGCCATCGCCTTCTTCTTGTACTTTCTGAACTTCTTGGAACTGTCCTCTTTCCTGAACTCCGGCTTCTTTAACTTTAGACACTCAGTTTTAATATGTCCTGGCTTCTTACATTCATAGCAGACGAGTTCTCCTTTCTTTATTTCTTTTCCATCTGGCTTCTTGAATTCCTTGTTCCTTTTGAAGTGCCTTCTTCCAGATTGGAATTTCTTCTTCTTAGCCAAAATTCGCTGTAATTTTCTAGATAGCATACCTTCCTCATTTTCGCTGTCTACATCACTTTCACTTTCAGCTGAACTTGCTTCTGGTGAATCTTCTCAGCTTTTAAGGCGTTGGAGTGCTTCTTTCTGCTAGAGGACTCTCCTTGCCTTTCCATGTTGATCTCATGGGCCATGAGGGACCCAATGAGCTTTTCTACAGACATTCTTTTCAGTCATTAGTTTCTTCTATTGTTGTGACCTTGGGGTCCATGAGGACGTAAGGATCTAAGTATCTTCCTCACCATGTCTCCCATCTCATAGGTTTTCCCCAGACTAGCTAGTCCATTTGTGATTCAGTGAACCGTTTGAACATTTGAGTTATGGACTCACTTGACTGCATCTGAAATCTTTCATATTGAGTGACAGAATGTCGATTCTTGTTTCCTTTACTTTGTCTGTGCCTTCATAAGTAATCCTGAGCTTTTCCCACATTTCCATTGAGGATTTGTAGCCGAAACTCTATTGAATTCCTTCTTACTTAGAGCACAGCAGGATGCTCTTTGCTTTGCAATTCAGGGAAATCTTCTTTCTGTCATCATCTGTCCATTGTGCTTTCTCATTTGTGACTAACAGATCACCTTCTTCTACTATGGACCAAATTTGATAGTCGTGCCCTTGTAAAAGTATTCCATTCTAGTCTTCCAGTAAGGATAATCTTCACCATCGAAGAGAGGGGTCGGTTGACAGACTGACTTCAAAGTTACCTTGGCTGCCATGGATCTTTACTCTTCGATCGTTGGATCCTTTCTTTGTCGAAGAGACTCGCTCTGATACCACTTGTTGCCCAGTTGACGAGCCCAGAGGGGGGGTGAATGGGTCTTAAAAATTAATCTAGAAGATACCTGTAACTAAAAAAATTCACACAACGTTCTTCGAAGTAGGTTAGTGACACTTAGTTGAAATAACAAACACACACAAGAAGACAATCACACAACACAAGGTTTATCCTGGTTCGGACCTCCTTTCCTTAGGAGTCCTACGTCCAGTCCCTGAGCAACAACTCAGGATTTCACTAACTAGGGTACAGTCCCCCTAAGGACGCTACAACATCCAGCTCAGCTGGTCTTCCTTCACACCGAAGGGAACAACACCGGATACCACACCAGGTCTTCCTGCACAACCGAAGGGAACAACACCCTGGATACCACACAGGTCTTCTTCACAACTGAAGGGAACAACACCCTGGATACTACACCAGGTCTTCCTTCACAACCGAAGGGAACAACACCCTGGATACCAACAGGTCTTCCTTCAGAACCGAAGGGGACACAACACCCTGGATACCACCAGGCTTCCTTCACAACCGAAGGGAACAACACAAAGAGAGTGAATGAAATTCAAGCCCCTAGATCAAGCTTTTGATAAGCAAGGATCTGAAGCAACTAGAACTGAGAGCAAAGAGATTTAAACAAGGACACACTCAGAACTATACAGGCTCTCTCAAGATTTTCACAAACTAGTGGGAGAGCAAAAGAGCAAAAGCTAAGTGGAATGAAGGTTCTTGGCTCTGGACTTTCTTCAGAAGAATTTGAATGCTTGAATACGAGATGTGTCATCTGCTGTTCTTCTGACTTGAATTTATATCTTCAATTTGAAATGTAGACGTTGAAGTGTCTGTTGTCTCTCTTTTGAGTAGTCGTTAGACTGAATGACATCTGGAGTCTTGGAAGCTTCCAGTCAACAATCTTTTGATTACTTGAGTACGCAAAGAGATAGATCTTCAGAAATATCCATTGGCTTCTATTTGTTTAACGTTGTACTATGAAGCTAGTTCAGAGGTCTGCACAAATGTCAAACTCAAATGGCAGACGGCTAAGCTGTCTCTGATGTCAGTCAACGTTAGTAGCAATAGACATGGAAATAGTAATGCCAAATAGCTAAGTCTAAAGGACGTATCAGAGTAGGCACGATAAAGGATGATATGGTCTGCATGCATGCTGAGATATGTTCAGATCTCATAAATGCAAAAGCGTCAGAGAGATGTCTACGTGGACTTTGACTTCAACGCTTTTAGATGAATAAATATCAAGATATGAAATCAATGACTATATGACTTATGAAATCGTTTGATCATAGCAATCGTTTGTGACAGAAGATATATCATGAACACTTAATGAATCGTTGCACAAAGTAAATTGATGTGTTTCTGAAGAAATCGATGTGAAAATACTTAACAAATCATTATAAAAGCAAGTCGTTGTGAATTCTAAAGAAATCGTTATGAATACTTAACAAGTCGTTATGAACTCTAAAGAAATCGTTATGGTAACTTATGAAGTCCTTACAATAAGCAGTCGTTTGCGAGTTCTAAAGAAAGAAGTCGTTACGGTAACTTATGAAATCGTTACACCAAGCAAGTTGTTGCGCTTTCTAAAGAAGTCGGTACGAGTTTCTAAAGAAATCGTTACGGTAACTTATAGAGTCATTGTGACGAGCAATTCGTTACGGGCTCTAAAGAAATCGTTGCGACAACTTATAGAGTCGTTGCGATAGGCAAGTCGTTATGGGGCTCTAAAGAAATCGTTACGGTAACTTATAGAGAGCGTTGTGACAAGCAAGTCGTTACGGGCTCTAAATAAATCGTTACGGTAATTATAGAGTCGTTGTGACATCGACTTTGTTTGAAAATCATGACTTTTCAGTCTTATAGGGAAATCGTGCGATCACTTATAGAATCGTTACGGCATCGATTTGTTTGAAACAAACATGATTTTCAGCCAGAAAGGAAATCGTTATGATAATTCTATTGAAATCGATATGCTTTATAAGAAATCGTTAGGCCTCATAGAAGTCGATATGCACTTAGAAATATCATGTTGAAAGATTAAGGCTTCAGAAAAGTAATGCATACCTTTATTGGCTTGTTTGACCTTGGTATTTTTCTGCTTAAGACTTATGAAATAATCATTAGATATATTGATAAATTTTTTTTGGTTTTGTTGTAATCATCAAAATAATATGTAATTAATTTAAATTACATGAAAACAGACTGGTCATCAGTTAGGACTATTAGTAACCCATTACTAATTTAACTTAATGGGTATTGATTTAATTCTATTCATCCACTTTATTCGAACTTAAATCTATTCATCCACTTATTCATTAATTTCTTATTTTAATATTATTTATGCTAATATTCTAACCTTCATCATGGGGGCTCTTACCTTGGCCCATAACTTATGTGACTTAATTGTACAATCCATGTACGTATTTGCTTAAGGGTTTTATATCACTTTTATTAGGAATTTATTCATGGGTCAAATTTGTCTATTGGTCCAATTATCATAATAGGTTTCATTCCATATTATTTAAAGTCTACCCACATATTTATTTTAATTTATAATCCACTACGGCTCTAAGAGAGAAATGGGTTCTCCGACTTATTCCTTAATTACGCTAATAAGTCGCATAAATTCTTAAACTTGGTCTAAATGATTTTTCTATGCCTAAATTTCATGATGGCTCATGAGAATATTTTTTAAAGCATAACTACTATTTTACGTCTTTTATATGGGTTTTACACATGCAATAATGAGGCGTACCTTTTTGACTAGTTTGAATTTATTAAATTATAATTTTAATTATCTATATTTTTAAATTACTAAATTTTCCGGGTACTACAGTCCTTCATCTTTCAAGAAGAAACACCCCTCTAGCACTCTATCCCCAATGCCACAGGTAACGACGGAATGCACTTCCTAGTCCTACTGTACCCCCAGGTGTGTGCTCCGACAAAGGGACCTCTAACTCCTCAGACTACTAATCCTGACTCTAAAACTAACTGCCTAGCAAAAACCGCTCGGAAATGAACGAGTGAGTGGCACCTGTATCAATAAAACCCGAGCGTGCACACCCATGAAAAGAACCGTACCTTCGGTAACATGCTCCACCTACTCGGCGTCCTCACGGTACTAGTGCGAACACTCGAGCTTGGCCTCGAGGCTTCTCCTGGTCATCCTGTAACTGGCGCTACTACCGCTTCTGTCGCTCTGCTGCTGAACGGGTGTTGGTCGCTGGACTCCCTGCTGAAGTCTAGGGCAGTCCTTCTCTGATCTTATGTCTCTGCTGCGCCCGCACTTGAGGCACTTTCCTGCCATCTTCCCAACACTTCGTACCACCGTGTGCCCTTTCTGCAATGAGGACACTCCTTCTTGCCACTAGGGGAATGCCTGAGAGGGTACTCACGCCGACTGCTGGCTGCCACTGAGCATTGCGGTGACTGTTACGCCACCTTCTTCCCATCCTGCCGTTGGAAAGGACCTGCAGGCCTCTTCTTCTCTTTCAATCCTTCTGTCTCTTCCAGGTAATGTCTGGAAGCCGGTCTCTCACCTTCCCTCATGATGGATGCCTTCAAAGCCCCTCACGAACTTCTTTGCCTTCCTGCGCTCATCAACCACAATATGGGGTGCATACTTTGATAGCTCAGAAACCCTGGCCTCGTACTCGAGCACTGTCATGGATCCCTGAGTCAAGGTGAGGAACTCCTGCTCCATCTTGTCCTGGATATGCTCGGGGATGACGTTGCCGAAAGAGCATCACGAACTCGTTCCAGCAACCTCGATAGCACCGTCCTCGAATCGGGTACGCAGTAACGAGGACCCCACAACGTCGGCTCTCTCCTCATCAAACCATTCTCCATAAGCACTTATCTAAACAATCTAATCTTAATTAAATTCTTAAACAACAAACACATACCTGTAGCATTATATTGGCTTTTCTCGATCTCAATCCTTCTAATCGCCCTCTGATCATCGGCATGGCACAGTCTCATCCCTAGCTTCTCGCGGTCCCTCTCGGCCTTAAAAGATGGCACGCCATCTGACCTTGCTTTCCCTGATGGAGGTCACCATGGTCATGTGTCTGGGGAACTGGCGCCTGAGCGGCTACAACAAACAATCAACCGTCAACATATATAACCCAATAGCAAGTAACCATCATATTTTAAAAGAACAACACTCTATCTAACATTGCTTAGCTAGCAAACACACAGCCGGCCGTAGGAGTGCGCCTTGGCCGTCTGCCATGGCCTGCACCAGACCTTACATAAACACAATACCTGACAGTAGGTCGCCTTGGGGCCTGCTGCTCACCCTCCTCATGCCCGGCTCAACTCCTCTCCCTACTCCTCGCTGACGTCCCTACCAGCAGCACCCTACTTCAATCACGATACGACTATCCCCATGCCTAACCACTCCCGAACTATGGATGAGGACTTGCTTAACTTTATAAAGCAACATTTTCGCTTCTTGACTATCCAAATGTCTACTTCAACGCGCGTCACAAACCACTTCCTTAACCGAGTCTCACACGGTTCCACCAACCTACTTGGTATAATGATTAATCGCTACAGTGGTTGACTTGAGACACCCCACAATACATTAAGCTGAGATGTTCCCACACAAATATCAACCCACTTAGAACACACAATTAAAAGACATCAATGTAAAACTTTTATTCTTCCCATAATTCCACATTCACCGAGTACTGCCTCCTCTCAGATGTAGCACTATGCGACCAACATTCTTGAACGTACAGACACATTAGTCTTCCATACATCTTACATACATAAGGAACAGAAAACTACAACGCTATATCTCCCAACATCTCCTACTGTACTCACAGGAACTCGAGAGTGGTCTTCTTCACTATGTAGAAGCAATTCTACACTCTACCTTGTAACATGACTTAACAACATCTGTACATTGCTTTCTATTAAACAATCCACATGCATTGAGTTAACATGGAGTACTGATCTGCTTATCATCATTAATTACAAAACCCCTATCTACACCTAAAGCGCATTGAATCCTGCAATTATCACATGCAACTAAAACATGGAGTCCTTTTCACACGCTAACCTAAACCAAACACCCTAGCTGGATTCGATGCGTCATTTACCGATTTCACAGGCAGATGGCGGGTGGCTCTAAAGTTTTTAACATGACATAGCAACCTGCCTATCCGTAGGATTTCCTACGGTCGTGCCACAACCCTCTAGATGAGCATGGCCCCCCTATCAGTGCCAGAGTTTTGGTATGCATAATCCTATTATCACCATGTGGTTGTGTGACAGGGGAGGGGGAGGGCCGTTTAATCACATCAACATATCCAACATTTCCACGGCGGTGTGCGCTTGGTGTCAGTTTACCTAGCATGATACTACTGTTTACATTGTAAACAGGCCACAACTAACCCTATCATACTGCAATTACTAAATTATCAACGATTACATTGACATGCATTAATTGGTCATTCCTAACATGAAATCAAAACTAATCCTATGGTATCTAATCAGTATGGAAATTTTACCATGAATCATCCACAGTTAACTCATACACAAATCCTCATATTTTTCGGAAATAACACACTATTTATGAAAATTAGAACAAATTTTCTGCACAATTATTAAGAATTCAATCAAGTATGATTCATAGTGTTACAGGTGCATTTAACCATTCTACAACTTGCATCTGCAGTCATGATAATCACCTAGAATTTTTGGTATTTTAACTTGCATCTATAATTTCTTTGAGATTTAAAACAGATAATACATGCTCACTGTTTCTATAATCCAGATATCTAATTATTCACACAGGATTCATAATTCCCCTAATTTATGGCATGACCTAATACCTATGTACTTCTTACATAAATTTCTGACATCCCAATTAAGCAAAGAACCAACAACAACAGTAATTATAAGATTAAAACATGCTCAACACAACATTTCAGTAATTAAACAAATACACAATGAACAAAATTCACCATAATTACATGATAAGATCTTCTGGAGTTTAACAGTATAATACTTTTACCATATATCCTCATGTTCGGAAAAATCCAGAAAATGATTTTATAGGGCAAAAAACCCACTGTCACTGCCTGATGAACTCAGCGGCGCACAAGTGGCCCACATCAGGTAGACGGCAGCAAAGGATGCCGCCAACCTCAAATATTAACGCAGCAGATGATGCCATTAAGTTCTATCTGCAGAAATGCAGACGATCTCACAAAAATAAAAGAGAACGGGGTTCCAGGATAGGAATAAATTCCGGAAAAATACCTAAGACTACTAGACGCATGTTGGACATGGGTATAGGTTACTTGCCTTTGAAAATTCTACAGACAAAGATTTGGGTCGAAGAAGCTCTCCTCGGCCAAGTGCCAAGAAGCCTCCTGAACCTCCACGATCCGGCTCCTGTGATGATTCTTGAAGCACACCAGTTGGGGGACGATCCTCGATGTTCATATAACCTCCCAGAAGCAGTAGTTCGCCGGAAAAATGCAACAATTGCAAGATCAAGTCCTCTAAAACTCGGGGTTTCGCACAGCAAGATAGGGTTTTGGCAAAAGAGCCCAAAAGACCTAACTCGCCCTATCCGAGTCTTTTATAAGGCTAGGGGCTTAGGGACGCGTTTAGAAGGGTGGATGACCGTTGGGGAGTCGTTACCAAAATAGAAGCGAAGTTTTCGGGGGCATTTCCGGATCTGAAACGCAACAGATTCTGGGAAGTAGACGTCAACATCACTGGCCGCCTAACTAGAGTTGGCCATCGATGTGGCCACTGACTCTCCCTAACGTCAACTCAGGTTAACGCCAAATGGCATTTTGTCCAGAACTTAAATGCATAAAACTATATTTACACAGCAAATAATGTAATTTACAATGTATACTTTAAACATTATTTATACAATGAAAAAATAACAACCACACAAACATATATATATATCTATATATATATATATATAAGATTCATATGTACAACAATACTCAAATAATATATATATATATAGCTACCATACAACGCATCAAATCCTCACACAACCAAACACCTATATAAGAGGGCAAAATTCGAGGGGCCTTACATAAAGACAGGTCACTCCTGCTTCTCCTCATTCCCATCTCGTTCATGTGGTAATCTCCATCGGACTTACCTGAAACACATGAAATATGAAATAAAATAGTACAGGATGAGCGATAACGCTCAGTAGGACTTAATATCTCGTATAAGCAGACATGTTTTTAAGTAAATAATGTCTTTTCAAGCAGGCTAATTAGAGAACGACCAAGTATAGTCAAGAGAGTAATGTCGCATAATACGAAGAACATAGCACTTTTCATGAGAGTATAGCACAACAAGCATGACAACGGTTTGGCCATATAACGAAATAGCATGTAACGTTTGCACAAAGGTGCATTAGTAGAGATAGCACTTTTGGCCTAGTTTCTTGTCAACCAGAGAACAGAAGTTAGTGATTGATTGATTGTCATAGATTAAATCTTGATAGTCCTACGTTAGATGCATGCCTAACACCCTGATCATTAAACCCCTGTGATTTAATAGCCTTTCGGCGCACCTCCCAGGACCAGATCGGCCCTTTATAATGTTGCCTGACAATAGATCATGTTTGTTATCTTAGACAATCAATTTGATGGCCAAATAAAGTACCAAGAATAGATGAGAATAATTGAAGAATAGACGAGAGTATAGAAAGAACTGAACATATGAGTGTAGAGCTAGTAGATGAGAACATGGTTATATTCATAAAACAACGTTAAACGAGCGATAATAACATTGCACAACACACACGGTCGTGTGCCGGTAGCCCAGTAGATTCAACACTACCCCGATAACCATGTTATGAACACAGGCAGAGGTCTGGGCTGTTTAACAAGGTAAGAGAGAACAAACTAAGGCCGTTGGGTCATACTGATCCCTAGGGTAAAATAAGTGTTGGTGGTACAACCTACTCGTCGACAATAGACATCCGCCAAAGTCAATGAGACTTACGGAGGCCTCGATAAAGAGTTCCTAGTCCAGTCAGGAGTATTCCCAACTGAGAGGTCGTCCAAGCCAAGATAGAAGTGTGTACAAAACAATTGTCCATCATGCCTTGAGTGTTCAAAGGCAGAGGGATGCGATAGCGATATTTAAAACGAGAGAATAAAACGAAGACAAGTCCATTTAAAATAAATAAGGAAATTACGTGATTAATTGTACTTAATTACCAGATATATTATTGAGTAAATTTCGGTAGGTTCTATGGCAAAGGTTCATGTATGGTGTGTGCATGTGTAAGAGAATCAAATGAGCAAGAGATGATTGTGCACACATCTTTTAATAATTAGAAATTATGTGAATATTATCAATATTCATATACATGTTGTTAGTGTTCATAACAGCACATCACAGAGTATAAATAATGATTATAAGACAAGATTAACATGATTTGCATAGGGATTAAGGTTTCTGGAACAGACAGTCATGTCGCGACGCCGGCCAGTGTCGCGTTCAGGTCGCGACAAACTGGACCGACGCGATGGTCGCTCAGGTCGCGATGGGTCTAGCTGACACTTTCAGATAGCGACGGGTCGAGCGAATGCGTTCTGGTTCCAGCCGAGATGCCGACGTGACGATGAGGTCCTCGTCGCGACGGGTCGGGGCGACGCATTCAGGTCGGGCCGATCTGATGAGAAGGTCGCGACGTAGGGTCCCGTTGAGTTCATAACGCGACGTGAGGCCTTGTCGCAACGCGGTTGAGAACACTACCTATCAGGTCGTCGCGTTCTTAGAACCTCGGCCCGAGCTCAGACAGTGGGTCAGGTCTCCTTAGGTTGCGGTCCATGCAACCAAGGGCTTGACACAGTGCTCTTTAAAAATCAATAAAAAATCGTATACATAGCGAAAAATCACGAAATCAATTTTAAATGAAAATAGACTTGTAGGGGTATTCATAGTAAGAAATAATTAGACATCTGACAAGGTATGAACATGCTTTTAATAGGTCCTTCACGATAATCTTAAAATCTGACGCAGCGGTGGAAAACGATTAAATTCGAATATGGTACATGATAGAAATTGGGAAAAATGGTGTCATTGGATTCCTGACATCCAGTAGCATGTACAATAAAGGTTTCATGATACGAAATCAAGCATGGATATGGATCTAAGGTAAATAAGTCAATTCGGGTAAATGTTCATGACTGAATTTTGAGCATGAAATACTCACGAATGACGATGATAATTGGGGAAAACATAGGACTTTTAAAGATGGTAGCATGGTCTACCTATGGACGAAGTTAATTCGTTTTTGCTTGAGAGAATGCCTACCTTTAAGCGCTTTGAATCCTAGGGTTTTGATAACGTGAAGAAGCCCATCATTCCTAGCCTTCTCCTCCTTGATCTCCTCGTCCTAATGGCTTTCCTTCTCGTCCTCCAAGCTCCAGAAGATGTCTAGGTTCAGCTAGAGACGAAATGGAGGGTTATTTGTATGTTTAAAAACTCCTACACACCTTAAACTCTTCCCTCTCTTCTAGCTACAAATTTTTCATATTTATCTCTATTTTTTCTAGCCTTTATCCATCTATTTAGAACGGGGAGAACTCTAATTTCGTGACTAAGGGATTAGATAAGTCTAGGACTCCTTTTAAGATATATATGAATCATATTAACGCTTTAATTACCCCTTTTTAATTAGGAGATAATATAGTTACGAATTCCCTATTTAATATGAGTCTCCTATTTTTATCCCTATTTCCTCTTATCTAATTCCCTTTTTAGATTAGGATGGAGCCCTATTGAGTTAGACTAGGATTAAGACTCTTTTTAGGATAATTATATGAGTTGTAAGGAGATTTTCTTACCCTTTTTATTTACCATTAATTTAGTCACGAATTTATCCTATTTATCTCTCATCTATCATTTGGACTCTTGTTTTTGGCCCAATATCCCATGGATGGATCACTTATACAACACATATACTTAATTTACTTAATGAGTTTAATTATCTCTTTTATATTAGAGAATTTATTCATGGGCCAAAATTATCCATTGGTATAATTCTCATAATGGGCTATCAATACACATTATTTAAACTCTACGCATCTGTTTATTTTGATTTTTAATTCACTTTGGCGTATATGGTAATGGTTCTCTGACTTATTCTTTAATTATAATAATAAGTCGCAATAACTCTTAAACTTAGTCCAAATAATTTTTCTATGCCCAAATTTCTTGATGGGTCATTAGAGAATATTATTAAAGTATAACTACTATGTTTACAAAATTTTATATGAGTTTATATGCATGCAATAATGATGCGTACCTTTTTTAACTAGTTTGAATTTATTAATTGACAAAATTTAATTTATCTATTTTTTCTAATTAATAAATTTTCTGGGGTATTACAGGGTTGACAGTTTCATTCAATTTGCATTAATAATTCTTCTACAGCAGTTGATCCGATGGGTAACATCTGATGTCCCTGTTCGGCTTGTAAGAACATGAAGTGGATATCGACATGGGATGTGCAATATCATTTGTACACGAGAGGATTTGTTGCTGATTATGAGTTTTTGTCATGTCATGGTGAGTTTAATATGCAGTCGTATGAACCTTTGAATTGATTGAGGAAGATATGGAACTGGTGTTTGGTGGAAACATGGCGAGGTGGATCCAAAACTTATCGACTGTATCACAACTGGCTGGTAGTACCCGACAAATCTCAGGATTTGAGAAGGATCACAATTGGGTGAAGCAAAGTATCTTCAAGGAATTGTGTTACTGGTCAACTCTTTTAATACCGCATAATCTAGACATCATGCATGCTAAGAAGAATGTATTTGATAATGTGTTCAATACAATTATGGACGTCAAAGACAAAATGAATGACAACGTCAAAGCACAAATGGGAAGGAGGTGTCAATGGTTGAAGCACTTGATAATTTTAGGTGGATATGTCTTATTTCTCCAAGTATTTGACATATCCTCCATGTAAATGCACCAAACAAACTAGGGGTGTCTATTTCTTGATTTGAACCGAATAACCGAACCAAATCGAAATCATTTCGGTTCAAAATGCTAAATTTGGTTCAATGACCCAAACCAAATCGGATTAGCTTTAAATCGAATCATGTAAACAAACTAAACTCAATCAATTTTTAGTGATTTTTTTCTTATGTTTTTTTTCTTCTAGTTTTTATTTTCATTGATTTTTTATTTTTCTCATTGATTTTTATTTTACTATTTTTCTAACTATTTTTTATTTTCACTATTTTTCATTGATTTTATTTTATCTATTTTCACTATTTTTATTTTTCTATTTTCTCATTAACTTTTATTCTCTCTAACTTTTATTTTCACTATTTTTCTCACTGATTTTATTTTCACTATTTTTATATTCACTATTTTTCTCACTAATTTTTACTATTTTTCTCACTATGTTTTTTATTTTTACTAATTTTTCACTGATTTTTATATTACACTTTTTGAATATGGATGTAAAAATTAACTCTAATATTATTTTGTTGTGCTAGATAGGGTGGTTCAATTTTCAATTTGACTTGACAAATCAAATAGAACCGAACTGAACTGAATTTTTTAGTTTGGTTCAATTCAAAGTCTAAAAGTTGATCAATGATCCGAACCACACTAAATAAATTTAACTAATTTGGTTTGATTTTATGTTTGAACCGTACTAGACCGTTTGAATCAAGTTGGTCTTACCAAGTCCCTAAAGTTTAGAACTTTAAAAAGTGGATAGACTTGGCTTCATTTAAAATATAGGCAGATAAATTTTTGAAAGTGCATTCTATCAAGAAGACAACTTTTTAGAAAATGAATTTCAATGTTGTGATATAAGATGTTGTAAATAGTTCAAAAGTTCCATAGCCAAAATTCCAAAAGTCCAAAATCTTCATTTTTTATTTTATTTTTTAATTTGTGATTTCTAGCTCTCCAAGTTCAATTTGATTAATTCATAAATGTCAACTTTCATCTCGAAAGACCAAAAGTCCATAGTCAAAATAATAAGACAAGTTTAAAATTTATGCCCAAATAATAAGTAACCACAAAATCAACAAGAATCAGCAGCCCCAAAAAAATTCAAAAGGCCCAAACCGTGAATCGAACGAAATTGAATTGGTTCGATTCGGCTTCAAATTTGAATCACTTCAGTTTGGCTCAAGTTGAAAATGGTTGTGAACTAAACCGAACAAAACCATGTTCGGCCCTAAAACAAATGGAGATGGGCAGACTGTCATGCATGTGAATTTGGAAGAAATGAGACTCTAGGTTAAAAAAACCAATAGTTTACCTAACACTATTTGCTATCTGAATACACTTCATATGAAAAAAAAAAAAAAAAAAAGAAACTTGCTCATGCCAATGTGCTAAAATAGGATTCAAGAAAATCTGTATTTATTCTAAGTAGAAACGAGAAACATACTAGTGTTTGTTTTTCACAAAAACACAAGCAATTTTGTTTTTGCCACCACATCTAAAAAGCTTAACAAATATTATCAAAAATCTTATTGTGGCGTATGCCAGCCTAGTGAAGAGGGGAAAAAAAAACATGTTTCATACTATTCACATGAAGAGTAAGGCACCTGGAAGTCAGAAAAAAGATCTTTAGTTCCAATCAGTATCTCCTTTGAGTGAGAAAGTTGATACCCATTTTTGAATCTTCATCTATCTTTAATCTTGAAATTATCTCACAGGTCGTTAGAAGTGGAAAGCAAAAGCAACCTAAACCCTCTAGGGGCCGGGGAAGTCCAATAGATCAATCTCAGTCAGGTTTGAGGTGTGGCCAAGTTGGGTTTGAGATCATGTCACAAAGTTAAATTCAGGCAGGTCAATTGGTCCTTTGATTCCCCCTTCCTTCCGGTTAAGGACAAGGGTTCATTGTGTAAAAGATCGCCAGTAGGGACTCCAAGAAAAAAAGATTGGAGCAATTCCACCTTGTGTATGACGAAAATGGGATTTTTTTGTATGTTAACTCCTATAAATAGTAGTACTTATGTATACCACTCGATTTATAAAGTCACAAGAATATCCCTTACACCCCAAGTATACCTAGTATACTAAAATCATGAACCTATCCTCAAGTACTTGATAATGAGATGTTATATGTCTTAAGGGCATTTTTTATTTTTCATGTCCATTAATTTTTAAAACATGTTTTAGAACTATAAGAATTAGAAGTGCCCAACCTCAACAATTTTAAGTAGTCAAAGATATTTTTGACAATTCACGAAGGTGAGAAATATGTATGAAAATACAACAGTTTGTGGGGGTGTATATACAAAAAAAGTCCCAAACGAAACTTTGCATAGAATTTGGTTCTTTTGGAGTCATGTTTCCTAAAGTCTAGGTGAGCTCCACATTCACATGTATACATGTATATAATATTGTGTCCCCCTTCCAGAAAGACCATTGCTGCCATAGAGACTTATCTCCATATAGTCTGATGATACCTAAGGTTTCATGTCGCACTTATCTTTCCTCTATATCAGCAGAGCATTTTCCGGGGACAATGGTTATGTCCCTCATCCGGCTTGAGCAAAGTTTAGAACTGCTTCATCAATAGCATTCAGAGCACTGGTGATGCCAGTTCATGCATTGGTTGTAGAGAATACATTGGACCAACATCAGAAGAATAATATCTCATTCAGCTGAATGATCCTAAGGTGTCCCGGATGAGGAAAACCAGGGGGAACAAAAGGGATCAGCCTTGTCCAATCACCAAATGATAGCAGTAAGATGGGTCCAGTGGTTTATGCAGTTTTGCCTCACAGGAAGACTTTGCTATATACTGTAGATGAATCTGGGGGTTGGGGGAGGTTGGATACAGTGATGGCTATGAACTTGTGGTGGGGTTGGTCTAAGTTTGTCTTGTGGGATGTGCACACAATAATTAATTGCAACCCAACAAAATGATCAACAAAGAACAAGAACAAAAAACAATCTTCCACATCTGCTACTCCAGTCTCCTCTGCCGGTGCCAGATACCCCCCATGATCCGTTCATTCCACGGTTCCACCACTCCCCCAACACTCTGCATGCCAATACAAACAAACTGCAAGATGCTCAGAGGCTTGGAAGAACCCTTCAAAAGCGCACACTAAGCACAGCCACCCCCCCCCCTTCTCTCTCCCTTGGGAACAGGGGAAGAGCTTGGTTTTTTTTTTTGGTTTGGGGGGGGGGGGGGGGGGGGTTGTTTACCCATGTGTGATGCCCCCTCTTCCCCTTGCGGTGTCGGATCATGCACCCCCCTTCCAATCTAGGATTCCTCAGAATCCAACAGTGACTGTTCGGTCAATTGAACAGTAGGAGAATGGACAACATCAAGATCTAATCTGGGCCATGATATCTTGATCAGATGGTGGAGGACAACTTGGCCAAAAGAGGGAGCTTGGGAATGATGAAGCCCACAAATAAGGGAGGTGGATTTATGTGCATGGAGGAGGGGGGCCTCAAAAGGGAACCCAACTTCGAGCGTTGCTGACACAGAAAGCCACCCACCCAAGGCCACTGGAAGCAGGTTGGCCTTGCTGATCCAGCGTTGCCAGATGGTTCAGCATCATTCATAAATCCAAAGTAGTTCTTGTGAGAAGTGGGAAGTGCCCTGGACAGCCAGAGAGAGACAAAGGTGAGGTGCCAGAAGCACCATGAGCTAGCTCTTTACCAAATACAATGAGAAAAGCCGAAGCAGATCTATCTTCACATTTCCACAGGTGAGGCTGCTCAGAAGATAACGTGAGAAAACAAAGATGAAAGGGAAAAAAAAAAGGGAGGGAGAACAGCAGCAGAAAGTGAGAAGTAACAGTATGAGTACAGGGGCTTAAGGACTTCCCCACTCTTCACCTCCCCCTCCTCCTTCCTAGAGCCCCCTACCTCACATTCTGCTGCCTATTTTTTTTTCCTTTGCTACATTGATTTGGGTGTTCCTTTGGGCTCACACCCACCGTTTTGTTTATGGATTTCCGTAGAGATGGCAGCAAACACAACAGCAGCAAAAGGCAGCAGGGAACAGCAGCTGCAGCAGCTGGAAGAGACCCCCCCCCCCCCTTTGCCCTGCCACTGCTGCTGCTGCTGCTCCTGCACTGAGTCATAATAATAAGCGCAGACTGGTTCAGGTTGCAGCATCACCTGCAGAAGCTGCCATCTGACACTTACTAGTATATAACACTGTTCAGGCACCAGCCCCCACGGCTTCCCACCAGGCCAACCACCTTCCACCCTCGACCAGCCCATCACACACCCCTTACCACCATAAGTTTTCCCTTTTTTTTTCTTGACTTTTACCACATCTACATCAGTAGTCCTCTTTACTTATTATTATTCTTTTTTTTAACTGAGCTTTGGCACATCACCATTAGCCTCTGCTCAGTTGCTTCTGTGATTTGCCCGTGCAGCAGCACCCCCACACACAGAAGATTCTGCAGCCCTCTCATGACTGACCCTTCCTATGCACAGAAATACATATAATATATTCTTAACACAACATGATATTAAACTCGGACCCTCCACCCCCACCATATATTATACTAGCAGGCAATAAATACACAGCTAACTTTTCCCTGCCGGGTGGATACCCTATACGTCAAGGGAAGTCGAGAGGAATGCTGTGTCTGTGTGTGCATACATGTGGTCTATATATGAGCAGTGATGCTCTTCTCTGTGGTTTATCTCCTCTTCTTCCTCTTCTCCCTTTCCTCCACCTCTCTTGAGGGTTTTGGGGTTTGGAAGAAGGCCTGCAGGTGCTGTTGTGTGTGTTGAGGTGTTAAGGATGAGTGGGAGGAGCAGCAGGTATCCATTCACGGCGTCCCAATGGCAGGAGCTGGAACACCAGGCTCTCATCTTCAAGTACATGGCCTCCGGCACTCCCATCCCCCATGATCTCCTCCTCCCCATCCGCCGGAGCTTCTACCTGGACTCCACCCCATCGCCGACGCAGCTCTTCCCTCACCAACCCAGCAGTAAGCTCTCCAACCGTGCTGTCACTGTCAGTTCTTCCTTTCCGCCTGTTGCAATGGTGAACATATGAAAAAGATGGAATCTTTTTTGCTCATTTTTCTTGTTTCTGGCAGTCGGATGGGGTTGTTTCCAGATGGGCTTTGGGAGGAAGCCGGAGGACCCGGAGCCCGGGAGGTGCCGCCGGACGGACGGGAAGAAGTGGAGGTGCTCCAAGGAGGCCTATCCAGACTCGAAGTACTGCGAGCGGCACATGCATAGAGGCAAGAACCGTTCAAGAAAGCCTGTGGAAATCTCCATCGCCACCAACTCCACGGCCGCCGCCGCCGCCTCCATTGCCAGCTCCGCCATTCCCCCCAACCCTTCGTCTCTCATCCCTCCCCAACTCTCCGTGGGGGGAGGAGCCGCCGAAGCCCACCACCTCGTGTACCCGTTCTCGGCTTCCAGGCACCCCGGCGTGGGCGCCCCCCTGCAGGGCAGCGCCCACCACTTCCATATCGACGCTGCTTCCTCGACTGAGAGGGACTACAGGTCTACCCCTCCCCTCCATACTGGGCTTGTCTCCATCAGGCACCATTGCTACCACTAGCACGACCACCATCACCACGTTCTTCACCTGCTTCTTCCAGATTTGCATCCTGGTACTGAGAAAGGAGTTGGCTTTGTGCATATGAAACAGGTACTGCCATGGCATGAAGGAGGACGTGGACCAGTACGCCTTCTTCTCGGAGGCCTCAGGGGGAGAGAGGGAGGGTCAGTGGCGGTTCACCCCATTGGGGATGAGCTCGCTGGGGGAGACTAGGCAGAGGAGCTTCCCCTTCCATCAGCAGGGCGGCGGCTACTTCGGCGAGTTGGCCAAGGAGGAGGAGCGCGAGCAGGAGGAGAAGCGCCAGCACTGCTTCGTGCTGGGGGCCGACTTCAAGCTGGAAAGGCCCGCCAAGGAGGAGAGAGAAGGAGAGGCCCAGCGGCCGCTGCGCCACCTCTTCGACGACTGGCCGATGAAAGCTAAGGAACCATGGATGGGCTCCGAGGAGGAGGAGCAGCCCGGATGGGGTGGTTTTCCCATGACCCAGCTCTCCATCTCCATCCCCATGGCTCACCACGACTTCCCGGCCGCCGCCGCCGGCTCCCACTCCCGCGGTGGTAATCCATCCTACGATCACCACCACACAGACGCACCACCACCGCCCCACTTATTGCTCACCTACGTTCACATGTAGCTGCTGCTGCTCAGCTAGCTTTCCGAATGGCGGACGTTCTTTGCTGCTTTGTGATTTTTTTTTCTCTCACGTTTGCCTTGTTGGTTCAACCATGTGCAGATGACTGAGCAGCCTTGGTGGGATCTTTTTGATGTTGGGAATCAAAGAACTGAACAAGTATCAGAAGGCCAGGCCAGAGATGTTTTGTCAGGCTGCTGCTGGGGTGTTGAGTGAGGAGGGGGAAGGAGTGTGTGTGTGAAATAGGGCCTCACTGGTTTCTCCTGTAGCTGTTCTTTCTTTTTCTCTTTCCACTTTCGGTATTTTAAGGGTTCTGATGGTTAGGGACTCGCTGGGGTTTTTCTTTTCTGTTTTTCTGATTCATGTACCTGTGGGGAAGAAGAAGGGGAGAAACATTTTGGGGACCTGTGAAGGCAAAGTATTTTCCCTTGTATTGATTTCATTGCTGTGTTACTTGTGGTTGCTGCTGCTCCTTACATCTCTATCTTCATCCTAGGTGTTGATGCATCAATATAATAGGAACCACAACTCAAAGATGAGAATTTTCCTTTTCATTTTTTGTTGTCTCCCAAGCTTCTCTGCAGCAATGGAGCAGAGCCCAACTCTTCCAGAAAGAAAGCCTTGGTCACCTGGTCGTCTGACTGGCTCCAAGTCAGATGTGTGTACTTTCAGTGCACAGTACTGGGATTAAGGGGAACTTTTAGACTTTAATTTGGGTTGTAACAGGGGAAGGCAGAGGGTGACAAGCACAAAAAGGGTTTGCTCTACTGTTGTGAGGAGGGAGGGACCACCTGTTTTTGCGAGGAGGGAGGGAGGAAGGGAAAGGGGGTTCTCTAAGGACTTATCACTGTCAGACCAGTTCTTAAGATGGCTCTCCATGGGACCCAAGACTAACCTGTTCTCCCAATCCCAACACACACATAGGAAGGTTGAGAGTTCAAGTGGGAAAGCAAAGAGGGGGACCACTTATTCTTACACCACTATAGGAGCACTTCAATTTTAAATTGCATCCCAGCCAGCAGTCCCCTTGGATTTCAACCAAAAAAAAAATTTTGCTGCTCCTGCCTTTACCTTCAAGTTGGACATTTGTTTGTGTGCTGCTGCCTGTTGGTGTATCTAGATTAAGTGAACTGGCATACCCAAGTTCACCTCAGTTTGCAGTCAGGTTCAGAGTATTTTGTAGGTGGAGGTTGCAAGACCTGCTACTTCACGCACCTCATAAAAGCAGCAAGATGATGACAAAAATGGGTTCTCAGATTTGACTAACACTTGAATTTCTAATGCAACAGAAGTAATCTCTTTAAAATGGCTCCCTCACTAACTTTTCCTTAATGTTTCATACTGTTCTGTGATATTTTTGTCACTGCATGGAACAAAACTAGCTGTGGCGACAAAACTTTTCAGATAAAAGGAAATAGCTGAAAAGTATGATTTGTTCAACAAAGTGAAGGCGGAGGAACCTATCGACTAAAGAATTCTCGCAAAATGATCAAAAGAATCTGTAACGACCGAGAACCCGACCCTCGGCCCACGCCGAGGACCGATTTTCGCGATCGCCGCCCACGGATCCGGGGACCCGGAAGGGCTATAACACGCGTCTGACAGGATATGTAACGGCAGTAAACGTCAACTGCTAAGTTAGAGCGTACAAGCGGAAACAGGAAAGTAAAGCGAGACCGCTGCGTACCGCTCTAAGTACAGTCCCAACGCACGCACACTAGTACAAGTAAGGAAAGGAGAAACAAGTCCCTTAGGGGCATACCCCGAGGGTGACGTACATTGAGAGGGGGAACCACTGCTAGCTACGGGGACCTCGACTACCGCCCCGTCTCCTCCGCCCGACGCGCGCCCTGCCGTTGCTGAGAAGACTCACCTGGAAAACAGAGGGAAGAGCTTCACAACAGAAGCTCAGTAGGGACTACCAATCTCCTACTAGCTCTAAACAGGCAGAGGAACATATACAACTATTAATAAATGAAAGACGGCAGTTATATCTTTCTACCTACAAAAGGAAGTGCGGAAGCGAAGCTAAAGCTAACACGGTACGGAAAGTACTCTCGGTCGGAAACTCCGTACGACTGCTCGTTGTGACCACCACACAGCTAGTAAAACACAGACGGAGGGAACTCTGCCTGGACAAGGAACACTAGCTACGGGAACAACACCACTAGTCAGACGGTCAGGTGCGTCCACAGACGTCTTATCCTCGACCTAGGTCCTGGCCCTCGCGTCTCGTCAGAGCGAGGTAGGACACAAGTACAACAACAGTAACCGTCGTAGTCTGGCCGGACTACGGTCCCACGTCTGACCTCTCCAAACGGTTCCGGGGCCGTAGGGAGGACAGTTAGAAGAAGGACTGGCTGGCCTGCGCCGGGTAGAACTCCAAACTGTCCTCGGCGTCCCAGACCAACCACGAGAGCTCTGCAAGCGACTCACACGCCATGTCCTAACCACCGTTTTCCCCTCAGCTCCAGAGTCCGCCTAGGTGGCTGCCAACTCGAGCACACTCGTAGCCCGGAGTACTCCCTCAACAGGCTCCCGAGGACGGGGGTCCCAGAAGTAACGGTAACAACCTCTCGTACGGGACAAGCCCTCAAGTGTCGCGCACCGGGGGCGAACGACTAGTGTGTGAAACCGTACTAGGGAACTAGCACAGGTGCCACGGTACAGTAAAGCGCGGAAGAAGCAAACCTGCCTCTGGAATGAGAAGGCGACATAGGCCCTGTCGCCTTCAAGAAGGCGACATTGCCATGTTGCTTTACCAGTCAGAAGGCGACACAGGGTGTCGCATTCAGGCCAGTCGGGGGTTCCGGAGATTCTTCTTCCGGGAACCTCCCCGAAACGGGAGAAACGCTACACGGCGAGGGAGGGGAGCATGCTTATCATGCTAGGAAGCTAGTAAAGCATTCAAACCACCCTCAAACACCCAAGAACATGGATTCTACGCTCGGAGGAAAACCTCACTCACACGAGCATGGAAACTCACTCCAACCCCCAAACCACAAGGAAAACACGCTTTGCAGGGGAAGGGGAGCATGCTTAGGGCGAGAGGATCAAGAGTCCCTACCTCCACGCGAAGAACGCACCCGTTGGGGCCTTCTCGTAGGTTGGCCGTCTCCTCTTCGCGCCGCACGGCACGAACAAGACCCCTGCACGAACAGAGCGACACCCTCCTCAGCACGGCCGCCTCAACGAGGGGGAGGCACCCCAAAACCGCCGGAAGCTCCGAGAGGGTGAGAGAAAGAGAGGGGGAAAAGAGAGGCGCGAGAGAGGGGGAAGGGCTCGGGCGCCCGGGCTTTAAGCCCGGATCCTGTGAAGGCGACATACCACCCTGTCGCCACAGAAACGAAGGCGACAGTGGGTGTGTCGCCTTCAAGAAGGCGACATACCCCCTGTCGCAATTCCACTGACAACGGTCAAATCTCAGAATTCGAAAAAGTGAAGGCGACAGCCATCTTGTCGCGTTCACCCGACACCGCCAGAGCCGTACTGACACAAAAGACGCCCGTCACGTCTGTCAGACGGCGTCTGGGATGACGCGATGGGAAGGCGATATAGACTATGTCGCCTTCAAGAAGGCGACATACCCATGTCGCAATATGAAGCAGAACCAGACATTGCTCACGATCGGAACCACGTCGCGACAGTCGCCCTGTCGCGACCCAGAGGACGGGGCCAAGGACCCAGGGGGCCGGGTGTTACAGAATCTGTCATGCTAAACTCTTCTGTTGCCAAGGGGCAAACAATCTTTGAGCTACTCGGTGCGTACGAAGGGGCGCTTTGGCATGGCATAAAGGCCTGCACAAAACCGTAAAATCTCACAATTCAAGCGTCAAAGAGATAGACTATTTTCATTTTATGAATTCTACAAATACGCTACATCAAAACAGTAAGCCCTAGCAGAATGCGGCACTTGTATGGACAAAACAAAAAAACACTTTTGTTCAACAAAGGGCGGACAAATGGACCCGCCGTTTCAAAGCTTCTCCAAAAACGTGTGATGCATACGGTAACCTTCAAGCTAAAACACATTTTTTCCTGTTAAGGAATTACGATCTGCGAGCTTCTTGGTGTGCATCACTGCCAAGTGCTGAAGTGACTGAATCAGAAGCTTCATTCTTCCTTACCCACAAACTGCATTAAATACCAGTCAAACAGTTTTTTTTTTCTTTTTTTTTTGAGGGGGGGGGGGGGGGTGGGAGACCAGAAAAGACTGAAGAACGACAGCCCCACCCAGACACCCCGTGCATTGGTAGATGAGGTCCGCACCCCAAGGAAAAGTTCCCAAAAAGGCTCCCAGGAAGCGTCATCTCACCCAGACAAAGACCAAATGAAAAGGAAGAGAGAGAGAGAGAGAGAGAGAGAGAGAGAGAGGAGAGGAGGTGTGGACAAGGTAAACAACCTGGGCTTGATATAATTTATTTATCAGTAGTAATTGTTACAACTTTTGTGGCAACTTGGGTGAGGAGGTTTCCTCCAACCCAAATTCATGAAAACAAGCTCCGCTCTGAAACAGTGGAAACCCACCCTCAGCTACCGGATGCTACCACCCAAGGGGGTTATCCGTACTCGAAATAAAACCCCGTACTTGACGGTTCACACTGCGCCTCGTTAGGACACAAAACAAGCTCCCACCTGGGATCTAATAAATAGATCTCCAAGTAGGGCTGTGGCTCTCATTTGCACCCCCCACAGTCACCCTCTTCCCTGCAGTAAAATAGTGATCCCAGACACTGTACTGCCACTGTGCCCCCCCCCCCCTCCGGTTACCTTCCCCTCTCCCTCTGATGCCCAAACGTACGGCCCAATACAGACAAACAGAAGGTGCCCCCCCCCCCCCCAATCCTTCAGTGCTCTGTGGCTTGCCCCTTTTTCTCCCTCACATCTCTCTCTCTCTCTCTCTCCGCCCCCCCCAAACCCTTCCGAGACTGCATGCGAGAGAAAAGAGGCGCTTGGATGCGCGGCCGCAGAGCAGGACGACGCAGCCACCAGTGGCGGTGATCGTACGGTCAACAAAGCATGAGCAGCAGGCAGCAGCGGGAGCGACCAGCAGAAGCGCAGGTCGGCAGGGAAGCAGAAGCAGCGGAAATGATATATATAGATATATATATATATATATATATTAGGGAGAAAGAAAGAGAGAGGCAGAAGAAAAACTCTACCTTTGCGCTCCAAATAACCCTGTTTTGTGCCCCGACGACAGCAGATCCAAGCCGTCGGAGTTCACGGAGACGTGGTGGGGGCGGAGAAGGAAGACGCCAGCGTGGCAGCAGCCTAGCAGCTGACACGAACCCACGCTCGCATCCCTCCCCATTCCCACTTATTTACGTCTGTGCCATCGTCCCAACGTGCCAGTAGAATAACCTGCCACGTCTTCGCGCCGGAGGCGGTGGCGCCTCGCCCCTGCAGGCCATTAATTACCACGCGCCCATCCACACCTAGTACGGAGCAAGAAGGAAATATGTTTTAATGGGCCGACCATGTGGGCCGAGGCCCATGCCTCCGGCCCCAGCAGCTTGCCAGTGCTCCCTGGGGACCGAGAACCCCGTCAGCAACAACGGATGGAGGGGTGGGGGGGCCTCGCAGCCCTGTGCCGCGCTCTGCCGGCAGTACCACCCTCCTTTGCCCCGCCTCGCTCAGACGAGGGCCACCCCGTGGTACCCCGGCAAGGTCCAATGCAGAGAAGCACATGGTCCGCCCCGGAAGCACTCGGCAGTCGGCCGCCGCCCGCCATTGCTACGTCCAATTCTCCGGGCCGGGCTCTCGACGCCATCAATAAGTAGCTCCTCCCTCTGACCTGCAGGGAGCTCATGGAAGCAGCGCTCGATGCACAGAGCACCTTCTACTGCTCACTGCTGTCCCGGCACGGCTACTGGCCTGGCAGTCGATCGTACACAGGCACTGAACCGATCATGCTGCAGCAGGTGGAGAGAGAGAGAGAGAGAGAGAGAGAGATCATTCACCACCAGAAATAAAGCCACGGCCAGGGACGTCCGTGCTCATACTCCACCTCTGCAACATTCTAGGGGAGGACCATTCTACATACATAGCTTAGAACACAATTCCCCCTGCCCGTCTTATTTATTTGTCCTGGGATTTCATTAGCTTGTGACACTGCAGCGCATGATCTAAGAAGCAAGTCAAGTATTGTGGTACCGTGTGTTCGATCTCCCAGGCCGGTGCACCAGTCCCCACTTAACGCCGCCTCCACAGCTCAAGTGATGTAAGATAATATTGAGTTAAGATGATTGATTCTTATTTTTGTTGCAATGTGTTAGAGTTGAAAATATATTTATGTCTAAAGCCAAATTAATTCTTAACTCATCCCACAAAGATATAGATGATGATGATGATCTAAAATGTTGTGCAAAACGACTGGACCTACATCCTCGTGATGTTCTTCGTCGTACTTACTATTGAGATAAGTCATCTATAGAGTTAGACGGATGCTCTATGTTCTCCTACTTGGCTGATGTCACCCATTGGTACTAAGCCTTTGTCTGCTTTTTAACTCTATTCTATTAATAAAATGGGCAGATCTTGCTCTTTAATTAAAAAAAAAAAAAAAGTCAAGTATTGTGGTCACAACGGGGAAGGGAGTTCGTCTGAGGATGCTGTACCTTTCTATATCTCACAGATCCCAGAGAAGGCTGTGTGAAGTCAGTGTGCTGATTTTTTCAAATGAGGTCAGTACTGTAGCTACTCACACCATAGGAGCCACGAAACTACGAGGCCGCAGCACACCGACCCAACAGTTTCCTTGACTTCGTCAAAAACCTTCCCAGGTGCTCCTCCAATCTCACCCACTTATTTGGCCTGTACTCAGCAAATTGGCTGCTAAAAAGAAATCAACCGATCGAATTTCTTAGGAGAGAATAGATCGCTTGAACAGAGGGAAAAAAGGAACAAGATCCTGCAGGCATTTACAGAAACATCATGATGCCCATGTGCAACAGTATCCATTCTTTTCCACTTCTCTTTTAGTGCTGAGGGAAGAAGCTGAACGATCAGCAACAGAAACATCCGTAACAGTTCACTAACCATACTATACTATAATCCCTGTGCTCCGCACTGGACGGTACTAGGTCTCTGCAATAAAAAACTGTGGAAGGTTAGGCACCAAGTTTCAGATACGTTCAAAGTGATGCTGCCTTCGAGTAGTGCCCATCATTTTTCCTGTCGGGTCAGACAAAACACATACCTGATAGTGTACATAAAAACTCAGTTTTTTTGACCCAAGCAATATAGAGTTGAAATTCCACCAGAGTCGGGGATTCGGAGTCCCATAAGATCGTGGGTCGTCTCCATCCACTATTCTATGACCAAAGATCTGACTTTTCAAAATGGCATGTTCCAACATTAAAGCCTGGTTCATTGGAATTACCAAGCGCAGCATTCTTATGAAGATTCCCTGCATTTGTTCATTCAGTCTCAAACTTCATTCACCCAAGTGGAAAGCACCATCGATGCTGTACTACTATACCCTACCGTCTGCACAAATCGGAAAGCACCATCAAAGTATGGAGAGGACCTCAGACCCGCCATAAAGAAATATTAGATCCCAACTCATATATTATCCAGTACAGCGTATACAAGGGACCCACTTTAGCCAATTGATGTACATAACAGGTTACACATGCCGTTATCACAATATTAAAACCGTTTAAGTTTACAAAGGCAGAGCAGTTAGCTCCATGAAAGGAGTTTCAGTGTTTACCATGTTTTACAATTTGCATATATTTCCTCCAACCCCAACAGTTGGTGTCTGGTTGAGATTTGGAAGAAAAATCTTGGTGTCGGCCTCCATTCATTCACCGATGTTTCTTCAATTCATCGCCCTTTTTATCAGATTTTTATGCACCAACTTCCAATATCTGCCTGTATACTGTTCCCTTTGAGACTAGAGCACAGGCAATTTTTCACTGATGAAAAATTGCAATATAAACTAATGCACAAAAGTAAACACAAGAATAGACTATTATCCTCCAACCCCCAGGGAATCAGTGTGCAAAGTTAAATTCCCTGTAACTTCTATCATCTGCCTTTTAAACACTCTCTAAAAGAATATATGCAATCCCACCACCTTCTTCCCTCCTCATCAGGCATGGGGAATAAACAAGTATTGAAAATAATAGAAAACCCCAATGGAAAAGAATTTCTGTATATTACATTTAAGGTTCTGTATTTCTAAGAATAAACATGGTTAACCAGAGTCAACTTTTATTCAGTGTGGATTGTCCTAGATTAGGACAGAGTGATCAATCTCGCCAAACCTCATCAGTTCAGGGCCAACAACTAAATGGTAACATAGTAATGTGCCAAAAACCAAGTTACAGTGAAAAATCTAGGGTCAAGATCACCAACACCAGTTATTTTTCAAGTCAAACTGCATTCTGAATGGTACATGGCTTATAAGGCCATAAATTAAAATTGTACTTCACACAAGCTGAAAAAACACAAGATGCATGTACATGCACTCAATGCAAATGTGCAATAATAGTTTATAAAAATATTTGCCAAGCATAGAAGTACATAATGCCTTTTTCATAACTTATATGTATTTTATTGAACCCTAATCAGCCAAGATTTGCTGATTCTCTAAGGAAGCAGCTGTTCAATATCCAATTGGGATTGGTTTAGGGGCCTGAATTGGGATTGGCCACTGCTGATCATGATCTGAGTCTGATCATACCAAGTTGACAGATTCACAGATAGCATCATCAGGAAGTGAAGTTGAAGGATGGAGATCACATACCCCGAGGATTCAACCCCCGTCTAGGTCTATAACACACAAAAAAAGGAGAAGATATTGGTGAATCCCACTAAAACAAATCCACAGCCAAAAAGAGAAAGAACACTAGTGATGCTAAATGATTGAACATTTTTTTGCCTAGGAGTTTGAGGTCTCATCGGTCATTGTATTCAGCAGCACGTTCCTTCTTTCAAGGGGGTCCATCTTCACCTTCGGGATTGGAACATGCACTGCTTCGTCAAAGGGGATTGGGTGGTGTGGTGGTTGATTTTGCATGCTCCTCTCTGGGCCTTATGGAATGAAAGAAATAGTAGGATATTTAGAAGAGAAACACATTCAGAGGAAAGCATTTTTCCTTCCATTAGAAACAGAGTCTCTTTGTGCGGTAATCATTTGTGAAAGCTAGACATATCTAACTCCCCACTCTTTTGTTTATGGGGAGCTAAGGTGGTGGATTTCATTTGTGGGGGAGGTCGTCTTTTGTATGGATGGTTTTTGTTTCTTTATACCTCCACACTTGTACATCCTTTTCTTCCATCAATATAATCTGTGGTACCATCCACATTTCAAAACAAAAGACCCTTTCACTGGTTCTGACTTCTGCAAAACCTGTCATGCATTGACTTATGGAAGAGTTCCTTACTAGTAAGTATTAACTAACAAAATTATCTGAGCACAGTCCATCTGCTTTTGACATTTGCAGCAAATGACAGGGGCCTAGCACCTATTATTCACAAGCTTTTTAATTCTTATGCCAGCATGTTTGCAAGTCACTGATCGTGAACTGAAGCATTCAATAAATATAAATGATCAAATAAAGTGGAATATAGCCATTGGTGAAGGTGGGCCAGAGGCATTCACAAGGATAGCTCCCACAATGGTGCCATACTGCGCTCCAAGTGCAGGGAGACCAGGACAATCTCACCTTAGTTATTAGTGAAGGTAAACTAATAGCTACAAGGCAGGTTCCACCCGTTCAACAAGAGGCACATAGGCCAAAAACACAAGTCTACTCACTACTCTGTAGTGGATAATGCTTTACCAGGAGGCATAGACTGCACCTAGACACGTCTCCTGGTTGAATATAATTATTTAATGAGTTGAATGTATTGGAGGGGAAAAAAAAGGTACAAATAAGAAGAGACAGAAATGGAGTACAAAGAGAACATGAAAAGTGTTTAACAGTTAAGCTGATGTATAAGCACAATCTAGTGTGGAAGACTGGACAAGAAAAATGGGTTCAATCAACATAATGTAAAGGGAGGACTAGAAAAGAGTAATACTTGCTGCAAAGCCTGGCCAACAGATTGCTTGTAAACTAGGCTTCCATTGGTCCATGTCAGGGCATCACCGACATGAAGAGGGGGGGGGGGGGGGGGATGTTAGTGTCAGTTTCGGCCTTGGTTCCGGTTTCAGTTTCGGCCAAAACTGGCCGAAACCTAAAATTCATTAAAAATACAGAAAAATCAGTAAAAAATCAGGAAAATTATAAGAACTCACCAAAACATTTAAAAAATAGTGGACAAGTTTGAATAAGTTGGATTAAGTGCTAGAAATATGTGTTTGACATGTTAATAGAATATTAGGTACATGTTAAACATTTAAACATGAAGTCTAACTCACACTAAAATAAATATTACAAACACAATAAATGTTACAGAAATTAAATATTTGTACCCAATAATGATGCACTAAGATTAAGATGGATAATAACCGGAAGAACCTTTTCCCTCATCATATGGCTGTTGTCCTTGATACCCTAAAGAGGATTCACATATTCAGCATATTCACTATAACTAAATAATGATGCAGCCAACTCGTTCATCCCTCTTTGGATCCTTCTTGGAGTGAATGGTTGTTGGGTTACCTAATTAGTATGCTCCCTCTTGTAATGCAGTAATGACTATGCTCCCAACCTAAAGTTTTCAATGAACCTTAATTAACCTTATATTCATGCTAAGCTTACCTAATTACACAAAGCCCCAAATTTACAACACTAATTAGGTCCTAGTTTGGGGTTTTACCCTAAAAAACACAAAAAAAACTATATGTAGCCTAAACCCTAACCTATTGCATGCAAATCTAGGGAAGAAAGCATGAAAACTACATTACTTACAAGATTCTTCAACGCACTGTGCTGCACAAAGGGCGTCTATGCACTGAACAGCAAGAAGCAACAGCAGCGATGGCGGGAAGATCTTCTCCAGCAGCAAAAACACCTCCTGCAGGCTCAGTCCGTATCGGGTTAACACCGGCCGAAACAGGATGAAACTGGTTCAGTTTCGTCCTAAACCTATTATTTTATTATTTTTTTAGTTTCGGATGACTATAGTATTTTGGACCGGTTTCAGATCATTCGGTCCAAAACTGATACGTTTCGGCTGAAACGCATCGTTTCGGCCGAAACGAACATCCATTTGGGGGGGGGGGGGGGTTCCCATGTGAAAATCGTAGAAGATGCTAACCCCGATGAAAAATAAGTGAAAGAGCTCTAAAACAAACTCAGTTCTGCTCTCAACATATGCTCCAGCATATGAAACACCTCTACATTATACACAAAACATCCTGGAGTTGACTGTTGATCAATGCCTCGTCACAAGAAAACAAGATATAAGTGAATCTTTCTATCAGGATCATAGCCCACTTTTTAATAACTTTCTCAGTTTGTCAAAAATAATAATCCCTTTTTACCAGTTAAAACTCAAGTACTAAACAAGAAATAAACTTATGTTTAAAGAAACCAGTCATACATGCCTATATGCATATCTGTTGTTTAACTAGGGTTATACTCCCTAAGAATATGAGCAGTCTCCTGGATAAACTCCAGCTCTTCTTCAAGAAAGGAAAGAAATAAGCCCTAAGCATGCCTTCCTATTTCCAGCTCCTCTTCTAAATTTATCCATTAACTTGCATAAATGAACATGCTTTCCTCCTCACCATCCTAGAAATTCATGATGGTTACTTGGAAAACTTTGTGAATGAAAAACAAGATAACCACAAATGAAGTTTTGCTAATTGCTATGAAAGAAACTTGCTATCAATGGAAAGACATATTAAGAACATTTCCATTTCCAGAGTTTTTCAATACATTTCCATCTTGATGAATATGACATGCCTATACTTAGTTGACATTCCTGATTTCAGAAGCTATTAGAATTTAGAGCTGCTGATGGAAAATTATAAGGCACCCAATTTAAAAGAAATCTGATTTTCGATGCCCATCTCCAAATCAAGAACACAATTTACTCATACCCAAGTACCCAACCAATGTGGACCTCATAGAAGTACAAGCTTCCATCACATTCCAGCTTGTGCAGACTAGTCTGGACGACTTGGCATAGATGAATATGCAGGATCAATCAGAAACAGAAGTAGACCCAAAGCAAAGTACAGAAACGACTTGGCAATGGGCTGGTTCTGCTGTAATGTTAAAACACCCAATTCAAAGCCAGTTGGCTGTGGGTAGAGATGGGGAATTAATATCCATATAAATCAACCAAATTGCCAAACGAATCCACCGAAAGACTGACAAAACTGACATTTCGATCATCCGTAATGGGAACCTAAAACACGGGAGTCAAGGTAAATGGCTCTTTTGAGTCCGTGGCATCTTCACCCAGCTCTTCTCACATAAGCATTCATAGGAGATTTCAACTATCCATTACGAAAGAATACTTGACATCGTGGCATACCTGAGTAGCAAGGAACCAATAAATAAGAAAATATAGGGAGAAGATAGTATAAGCCTCAGAATGGGAGCCTCCAGGCAAAAGTGAAATGCTCAATCACTATCTGTTTAATTCATCAGTGTACATCAATCGGCATCATCAGGTAAGAGACAAATTGAGGACGAGGAGGAAGAAGAAGACAACAAGGGAAAGCATCATTTTGGAGTTTTACCCATTTACAAAGTGTAACTTTGGGAGGGATCTGATCGACAGAACCGCCGCCCTCTTATATACCACCAGGAGTGAATTCCAGGGCATCGGCTCCCAAAAGTTAGCTGTGCCCATCGAAACGAATTTCTCGTCTTCAACAAATTGAGACCCATCGCACCAAACGAAAGAGAAAATCGCGTCCAGCGAACACAACTCCTTAAGGCCCAGAAAGCAACAGATCAATTGGCAGAGGACAAAGCAGAAGGGAAAGACGAATCCATCTGCCGCTTGTACCCAACCTTCTGGATCTGCCGTCTCGTGTAGATCAGGAAGCCACCAAACGCAAGCTGCAACACCACCCCGACCGCCAGGAAGGAGAACCCGACCTTCTCCCCAAGGTTAAGCCCCCTCCCGCCGCGTGGGTCCGGGCGCCTTCGCTCCCCGGGAGGGCGGCCGGCTCCCCGGTACCGCCCCCCGCGCGGAGGACATCCCGGCGCGCCGCCATTGCAGGGGCCCGGCCCCCGGCCCCATGGAAGCCACCCCAGACCGTCCCGTGCGTCATTGGGTTTGGCCGACAGCGTACTACGAGGCGGAGGAGGAGGCACCTGCCTCTCTGGCGATGGCGGCGGCGGAGGCGGAGGAGGGGGAGGGGGAGGGGGAGGAGGGGGAGGAGGCGGAGGAGGAGGACTGGTGGGCGTGGGAGGAGTAGGGGGAAAAATGGCCGACGTGGTGATGGAGGAGGAGAGGTGAGATGGGTTGCGGAGGGAGGAGGCAGTGGAAAGGGAGAAGGAAGGAAGAGGGCCGGTGACGGCGAGGAGGAGGAGGAGGGCGAAGGCCAGGGTTAGGGTTGTTACAAGTCGGGGTTCCATTGGAAGGGAGGAGCAGGAGCAGGAAGAAGACCGGGGCCTGTGCAGACCTGTCTCTATCCCTGCCGCGTCTCGTTGGAGGGGAGGGATCCGATCGCCGCCAAGTTACCGGTCGGATTCGGGTTTCCGTAAAACCGTGGAGGGATGTCCACTACTGAACAAATGGAATTTTGCTTGCGTAAAAAAAAGCTGTTTGAACATAAAAAACTTCATGGATATTGAGTACCTAAGTATTTCCAAAGCAAATGCATTGCCCATGTGGTGGCCATTTCTAACCACCTAAGTCCGCGCAGCCCATCATGGCCCATCGTCATCCTATAGACGGATGCGGCCCTTCGGCAGGGTAACACATGTCCTCGAGAGGAGGTTAAAAATTCTGAACACGATCTTTGCTCCTGAGCGCCCCCAGGATCCTAGGGGCAGTCTCCGGACATCCCTCATCCTGTTCGGTCCAGACACTCTCTACTGAACAGGCCCTACAGGAATCATGTCGTGGACCCGCTGGCATAAGCAGTGCCTGGGTACCAAGCACCGAATAGTGGACCTGGCTACCGAACAGCAGATCTAGCCTACCGAACAGGCAACTTGCTCGGTACCTTTCGCCCAGACGAATCCAAGCAGCCCTTCGCCTTATCGCGGCGGTTACAACGACTATAATCACGCGCCCTACGATCAAGTGGTGCGTTAACTACCGAGCCCCTCAACAAGCGCCATAACACATAACTCTCCGCCAGGGGTGCCAACAGGTGCGCCCTTTCCGGTGTCGTTAGGGATGTTCCGTCCCACTCCCTCTGCACCTTCGCCTATAAAAGGCTCAGGTAAGCTCTATGCCAAGGTATGCACCTTCGCGCAAAACACGACATACTGCTGAATCCTTCTCTTTGAAGCCTTTCCACAGTCAACTAACTTAGGTATCGGAGGGTTCTCCCCGATTCTTCAACTGGGCCCCCCTGATCTCGTTCTGGCTTTGCAGGCTTCTGTCCGCACCGGCAATCGTCTTCCCATTTTCTCAAGTGGAGGCCCATTTGGCTCAAGCCCAAATAGGAAAACACCACCACAGTTTGGCGTCGTCTGTGGGAAACGACATCAGTCATGGCTCGCGGATGTTGCTCTCACCAGAATCTAGGTAGCCGGGCGACCAAGTCGCGACAGTCGCGTGCAGACTCGTGCGATCGAGTCCCCCCTATCGATGTCGCCATCGCCCCCGCCGCGGGCTCGGCGACGTTCCAGCTGCTGCTGTGCCCGCAACCGCACAGAAAATGGTAGAACTTCGAGGGCAGATGCAGCACCTGGTAGGAATCTGCCAGGGCCTCCAAGCCCAATTAGCCAGGCAACCGTCCCTATTGATCCCTCCGCTGTCGGAGCAGCAGGTGGAGTCATCTCGTCGACGGTCCCGCACCCCTCCTACGCCGCAGGAGCAGCATGCAGAATCGTGCCGGGCACCTTCGGCCCGTCAGACACCGGAGAGGCAAGATAATTCACCTCGCCGTTCCGCGATGGTCCCGCCTGCCCTGCATTCCGTCGTTGGGGCTAACTCTCCCAGATCCCGGCGGGAGGAATCCGCCCACTCCGACCAAGAGTTGGCCAGACGCCTCTGTCGCGTCGTCAACCTCAGCACCGCATTAACGCGATGGTCCAGCGAGCAGAGGGCAAGGCTTCGGTGGATGAAGACTTGGACTTCCGCTCCCCGTTTACGATGGAGATCCTGGAAGCTCGGGTCTCCCCGAAGCTCCCTCTGCCCACCATTGCACCCTACGATGGCACCACCGACCCCGCAGATCACATCCATAGCTTCGAGTCGCATATGGTGTTCCACGGAGCATTAGATGCGGCCAAATGTTGGCCTTTCCGGCCACCCTCAAGGAGACCGCGCGGACATGATTCGAAGCCCTCCCCGTGGGTTCCATCTCTTCCTTCCACCAATTGAAGAAGTCCTTCCGGGACAACTTCCTAGGTGGAAGGTCTCAGCCGCGCACAGCGGCGTCTCTTCTGTCTTTTCGGAAAAAGAAAGGCAAAGCGCTCTGGGACTACGTCAAGAGGTTCCGGACCGAAGTGCTCCGCATCCCCCATCTCGACGTCCCCTTGGCCACTAGTGCCCTCATCCAGGGCACCCGAGATGGCTTCCTTCAAAGGACATTGGGGGTGCAGCAACCCTCCACTCTGGCCGAGCTGCTCTCTACTGCTCAGCGCCATGCGGCATGCGAGGAGAGCCTGGCCGCTGGCCGAGTAGAGTAGGGCGATCAATCAGACAAGAAGAGGCCTTCCGACAACGGTTTCGACCGTGACAGGAAGAAAGGCTGGTGCAACGGAGATTCTCCGCGCCGACCACGCCCCTTCACCGACTACACCCCGCTCACGGTGGCCCCTAAATAGATCCTGGCCAAGATTCGGGATGAACCTTATGTTCGGTGGCCACCAAGGATGCGCTCTGATCCCCGTAGGCGCAACCAGGACAAGTACTGTCACTTCCACCGCGACCACGACCATGACACCTCTGAGTGCCACCAGCTCAAGGATGAGATCGAGTCCTTGATTAAACGCGGCTATCTTGGGCGGTATGTGCGCCGCAACAAAGACCGCCAAAGGCACCGAGAGCGGACTCCCGAGCAGCCCATCAACAACGAGCCCAACGGGCAAGAGATCAACGTGATCGCGGGAGGCTTCAGCGCAGGCGGAGAAAGCAATCAAAGCCGGCGCGACTATGCTCGGTGGGTGCACGTGGTGGACAGGCCCCCAGTGCCTCGCCTAGGTCCCTATCCCCCCAATCCTTCACGCACACAGTCCGAGGAGGCTATAACCTTCTCGGATGAAGATCTTGTAGGAGTCTCCACTCCACACACTGATGCGCTGGTCGTTTCGGCCACCATCAATAACTGTACCATGTGCCGGATTCTGGTGGATAATGGAAGTGCCCCGGATGTATTGGCTTATGATTGTTTCCTGCTTATGGGTTTAAAAACCGATCAGCTCACCCCGGTAGAATCGCCTTTGTTCGGCTTCTCGGGGGTTTCGGTTCAACCTATGGGGCGAGTACGCCTCCCAATTACTCTTGGGACGGCCCCGAAAAACGTAACCAAGATGGTGGATTTCTTGGTTATTCGAAGTATGCCCGAATACAATGCCATCCTCGGTAGGGGGCTAATCGATCGAATCAAAGCTGTTCCTTTATCCCTCCATCAGAAGATGAAGTTTCCCACTCTGTGTGGGATCGGCGAGGTGCTCGGAAGTTAGCGCGAGTCCCGACGGTGCTATGTCCTCTCTTTGAGAGATAAACAGACAGCACCAGCAATTACTGCCCCACCCGCCGATCAGCCTTCCACCAGCAGAGACACACCTGCTGAAGACCTGCTTCTTGTTCGAGTGGACGACGACCCCGAACACGTCTTCTATATTGACGCACTACTGCCGGAAGTCGAACCGCAACGCTACAAGGCTTTCCTGCTAGCCAATTTAGACGTGTTCGCATGGTCAGATGACGAACTGCCTGACATACCCCCAGAAGTAATGGTGCATCGCCTTCGCCTAGACGCGAAGGTGCCTCCGGTTCAGCAAAGAAGACAACCCGTCAACTGTGAACGGCAGGCCGTGATCCAAGATCACGTTGTCAAAAGCCGAGCAATTGGGCTCCTCTGGGAAGCCCAATACCCAAGGTGGATCTCCAATGTGGTCCTCGTGCGCAAAGCCAATGGCAAATGGCGCGTGTGTGTGGACTACAAAGATCTCAATAAAGCCACACCCAAGGACAACTTTCCTCTGCGGCGCATTGACCAGCTGGTGGACGCCACGTCCAGAGATGAGCTTCTCAGCTTTTTGGATGCGTATTCTGGTTATCACCAGATCAGCATGCATCCGCCAGACCAGGATGCCACCACGTTCGTCACCGACCTGGGCTTGTACTGTTTCACAAGGATGCCCTTTGGTCTAAAGAACGCTGGTGCAATGTACCAGCGACTGGTCAACAAGATGTTCTAGCCGTAGATTGGGCGAAACATGGAGGTCTACACCGATGGCATACTGGTCAAGACGCTTCTGAGCGCCGACCATATTTCCGACCTCGAAGAGACTTTTGCAACTCTGCGAAGGTATAACATGAAGCTCAACTAAGCCAAGTGTGCAATCGGAGTACGCTCAGGTAAGTTCCTTGGCTTCCTCGTCTCAAACAGAGGAATAGAGGCCAACCCTGAGAAGATCCAAGCCATACTTGAGATGGGCAATCCCAAGATGGTGCGCGACGTCCAACGCCTCACTGGACGTCTCGCTGCACTGAACCGGTTCATGTCCCGAGCGGCGGAGAGGAGCTTCAACTTCTTCAAATTGCTGCGAGGCCCCAAAGGCTCCTCACAGCAAGCGGGGCATGTACGGTGGATCGAGGACTGCGAAGCTGCCTTCGACGAGCTGAAGTCATATCTAGCAGCCCCACCTATTCCCTTGAAACTTGTGCTTGGGGAACCCTTGTTCGTGTACCTTTCGGTCATCGAACACTCCATCAGCACAGTGTTGATCAGAGAAGAGACGGCGGCACAACATCTAGTCTACTAGATCAGCAGGGTCCTTCAGAAAGATGAAAGAAGGTACCCTTGAGTAGAGAAGCTCGCCCTGGCACTGGTTACGGCCGCACAGAAGCTTAGGCCCTACTTCCAAGCCCACTCAATTATGGTCCTTACCGACCAGCCATTGAGGCTTATCCTTCAGCGGCTAGAGGCTTCCGGCAGGCTCATCAAATGGGCCATTGAGATAGGCGAGTTTGACATTAGCTACCATCCAAGGACGGCCATCAAGGCGCAAGCATTGGCAAATTTCGTTGCGGAATGCACCCTTCTAGCCGAGCAGGACCCTCCATTGGCTGACGAGTCTCCATGGGAGCTCTATGTGGATGGATCCTCTTGTGTCACAGGGAGCGGAGCAGGCTTGGTTCTCACCTCCTTAGAAGGTTTAGAGTTCCAGTACGCTCTGAGGTTTCGTTTCCCTGCCTCCAACAATGTGGCTGAGTATGAGGCATTTGTTCGGAATCCGAATGGCTAGGCACCTTGGAGCGCTTCAGCTAGGTGAGTGGACACTTCGAAGCAAGGGAGCCCTGCATGGCACAATATCTCCAGCAGGTGAAAAGTCGGGGAGAGGGTCTCTTATACTTTGAAGTCATACATGTCCCACGGGAGCAGAACGCGCGAGCTGATGCACTTGCCAAGCTGGCATCTTCAGGTGACATCGCCCCTTCTCGCTCCATATTCATAGAAGAGCTCGCCTCGCCGAGCATTGAGGTAGATGTAGCCGCCATTGAGGCTAGCCCTCCAGCTCAGAGTTGGATGGACCCCCTCATGGCCTATCTGCTTCAAGGTGAGCTTCCGTCTGATCAAGGCGAAGCCTGCAAGATCAGGTTGCGCTCCCAGAGGTTCACCCTCATTGAAGGCCAACTATACCAGCGATCCCTCTCGAGGCCTCTCCTGCGATGCCTCAGCCCTATAGAGGCGGCATCGGCCACCGAAGAGGTCCATGAAGGGTTGTACGGAAGCCACTTGAGGGGCAAAACGCTGGCATGCAGCATCATCTGAGCAAGTTTTCGGTGGCCTTCCCTGCAAAAGGACTGCATGTCCTTCGTCAAGAGGTGTCCAGAGTGTCAGAAGTTCAGGCAGTTCATTAAGAAGCCAGCCGAGTAACTTCACACCCTGTTCGAACCACGCCCTTTCGCCAGATGGGGGATTGATATCCTGGGTCCATTCCTAGAGGCTTAAGGGTGAAAGAAGTTTCTGTTTGTGGCCATCGACTACTTCACTAAATGGGTCGAGGCCGAGCCCGTTTCTTCCATTACCGATCGAGCCACGTGGAAGTTCGTCTGGAAGAACATCCTCTACCGGTTCGGTGTTCTAAAGGTAATCACCTCAGACAATGAGAAGCAGTTCGACAGCACGTACTTCAAGCATAAATGCTCCGAGCTCGGCATCTACAACCACTTCACCTCAGTTGCACACCCCCAGGCAAACGGTCTGGTTGAGAACGCCAATCGAACATTACTGCATAGGATTCGCACAAGAGTTGAGGCTGCAGGAGGTTCATGGATCGATGAGCTCCCCAACGTGCTATGGTGTCACCGAACAATGGCACGAGTGATGATCAGTCTGTCCCCATGCAATCTTAATTAATTACATATATATACATATTTTGATGATTAACAAAACCAAACAAGAGTTTATCAATTATATCTAATGAATATTTCATAAGTCTTAAGTACAGAAAAAATACCAAGGTCAAACAAGTCAATAAAGGTATGCATTACTTCTCTGAAGCTTTAATCTTTTCAACATGATATTTCTCTAAGTCCTTATCGATTTCTGTTGAAGTTCATAACTATTTCCTTATAAGACTGAAAAGTCATGTTGTTTCAAACAAATCGATGTCGCAACGATTCTATAAGTGATCGCAACGATTTCCTTATAAGACTGAAAAGTCATGTTGTTTCAAACAAATCGATGTCGTAACGATTCTATAAGTGATCGCAACAATTTCCTTATAAGACTGAAAAGTCATGTTGTTTCAAACAAGTCGATGTCACAACGACTCTATAAGTTACCGTAACGATTTCTTTAGAGCCCGTAACGACTTGCTCGTCACAACAACTCTATAAGTATTCATAACGATTTCTTTAGAGCCCGTAACGACTTGTCTGTCGCAACGACTCTATAAGTGACCATAACGATTTCCTTAGAACCCGTAACGACTTGCTCACCGTAACGATTCTATAAGTATTCACAACGATTTCTTTAGAAAGCGCAACGACTTGCTTGTTGTAACGACTTCATAAGTTACCATAACGATTTCTTTAGAACTCGCACGACTTGCTTGTTTAACGACTTCATAAGTTACCATAACGATTTCTTTAGAGTTCATAACGACTTGATAAGTGTTCATAACGATTTGCTCTCTATAATGACTTGTTAGTATTCATAACGATTTCATAAGTCATATAACCATGGATTTCATATCTTGATATCTTATTCATCTTAAGAGCGTTGACTAGTCAAAGTCCACGTAGACATCTCTCTGACGCTTTTGCATTTATGAGATCTGAATGTATCTCTGCATGCATGCAGACTATATCATCCTTTAATCGTGCCTACTCTGATTACATCTTTTTAGACTTAAGCTATTTGGCATTACTATTTTCATGTCTATGGCTACTGACGTTGACTGACATCAGAGA
>JACBKR010001206.1:0-45370 GCA_014218235.1 Colocasia esculenta
ATACCAAATAAACTCCAATCTCATTAATAATTCATCAAACTTCATTACAATCACTGATCAGAGCCATAACTAGGGCCCAGAGTACATTAATCAAATCCAAACTATTACATAAGGACTAACTGACTCATAACTATACTAAATATCATCTAAGTAGTAGTAACGATCGGGTCACTCCTGAGCAACATCCTCGTTCCCATCCTCGTGAGTGTGGTACTCGCCATCCGACTCACCTGAACACATGAAATAAATATGCAGGATGAGCGAATAACGCCCAGTAGGACTTAATATCTCATGAGAACAAGCATGCTTTAAATAGTTAATGTTTTAAATGACAGGATAACTAGAGAGAATAGTCATGTAGATCAAGTAACGATGGTAAGAGATCAATAGCACTTGTACAGAGAAATAGCATAACGAGAACGATAACGGAATGGCCATGTAACGATAATAGCATGTAAAATTGCACAACGGTGCACTAGTAACGATAACGATTGCACTTGTATAGATAGCACTTTGATTGTCATAGATTAATCTAGATAGTATAATGGCACTGAGTGTATGCCGTACACACCCTTGATCATTTTAACTCCCATGGATACTAGCACTTTTTGGGGCGCTCCTCCCAGGACCTGATCGGGCCCTATTGCGTTGGCATATGTCATTTTCTTATCTTAGACTATCACATAAATGGCCAAGAGAGTACTAAGAAGAAGATGAGAGTAGTAGACGAATAGATGAGAGTGTAGAAAGAATGTGAACAGATGAGAGTACCGAGATAGTAGATGAGATAAGGGTATAATCGTGAAACAACGTTAAACACACGATAGTCACAGTTGCACGGCACTAAGTCGGGTACCGGCAGTCAGGTAGAAGTCACATCCGTCCATTAGCCGTGCTGTGAACACAGGCTAGATGGTCTGGCGTGATCACAAGGTAAGAGAGAACACACTAAGGCCGTTGGATCGTATTGATCCCTAAGGGTGTAACAGGTTTTAAGGGTACAACCAGCTCGTCGGCTAAGGACGTGCGTCAAAGCCAAGAAGACTTACGGAGGCCTCGACAAGGAGTCCCTGGTCCAGTCAGAAGTATTCTCGGTGGAGAGGTGGTCCAAGCCAAGAGAAAATGTGTAGAAACAAGTGTCCGTCGTGCCTCGAGTGCTCAAAGGCCGAGGGAAGTGGTAACGGTGTATAAGACGCGCGAGTAAAATGAAGACAAGAGCAATCATTAAAATAGGGAATTTAAGTGAAGTGTTACACTTAATTACCAGATATATTATTGAATATTTTATAGAGGTCTCATGGCAAACATCAATGTTTAGTGTGTGCAAGTGTATAGAAATCAAGAGGGCATGTATGATTGTGCACATGACTTTGATGTTAATGAATTTCATGTATTTATACCCAATTACAATTAATCAGTCGTTAATAGTCATGACCGTGTTTAATTAGGGTTAAATAGGTTAAAATACCACATATAGCAAGGGTATAATTGTAAATTAAAGTTCTGGCCACGATACTGAGGTCGCGACGTAGATGGTTGTCACGTTCAGGTCGCGACGCCAGGCCCGGTCGCTTTCTGTTAAATTGGTCACTAGGGTCAACCCGGCCAGGTCGCGACATGTCGACCCGTCGCATTCAGAACGCGACGGACCCCCGTGTCGCGACCCCTTCTGAGATCGCGGCGGATCGGGCCGTCGCGACTTCAGAAGGTGGCCCGAGCCCAGAAAAGGGATTTTACCTTTTTCCAGGTAGGGTTCCTTCGATACCAGACACTTCAACAATCCGAATCAAATCACAACGACATTCAAAAATTATGAGATCAATTTTAAACAGATCTAGACATGGAGATCTATTAGTGAGCATATTTAATTAGAGAACAAATACGTGTAAGGCATGCTTTGAATAGGTTGATCCTTGGTGACCTAAACAGGCACAGTCGTGGAACAACGATTTAATTGGCAACAAATACAACATAGAATTTAGGGCAAATAGGAGCGTTTGAAATCTAGTAACAAGTAGTATTTATGAGAATAATTTCACAGCATGAGATCGAGTACAAGCATGGTTTGAAGACAAACTTTAGGGTTCGGGTACAAGATGATGACTGGGATTCAAACATTTAATTCGCCCTCATGGATGAACGAAATAGAGCGAAACTAGAGAGCTTTCAAAGAGGATCATGCGGGCTACCTAGGGTTAAAATTTCATGATTTTTGCTTGAGAGATTGCCTACCTTTCGTTGCAGTAAAGAAAACCCTAGTTTGATGACGAGGTAGAAGAAGAATCCCCTTGCTACAAGCCTTCTCCCCTTGCTCTCCTCGTCCAGAACTCCTCCTCTTCGTCCCCCAGAGCTTCTACAACGATCTAGGGTTTGGTTGGGACAAATTTGGGGGTATATGGCTAGCTATAAGAGTCCTCCTTCCTATTAAATTCTGAATTTCCTTCTTTATCTTCTCCTTTCCTAGTATTTATCTTCTAATAGGGTTGGGAAATGATCTAATTTTGTGGGTAAGGGTTTAGGGTAAATGTAGGACTCTTTTAAGGATAGATTTGAGTTGTTTTAATGATTATTTTAACCCTTTTCTATTTATTAATTAATTAGGTACGAAATTCACTTAATTAAACATCATCCTATGATGGGTCATCACAATTTGGCCCACTCTTTCAAGCTTGGGCCATTAATACAACCCATTGCTAATTTAGCTTAATAGGTATTAATTTAATTCAATTTTATTTCATTTATTCTAATTAAATCTATTTATCTCATTTATAAATAAAAATTTTATTTTATTTGAAATTTTAAAAAATCAAGGTTGCTACACCAGGAGCCGCTCAGAAAAGTCAAGAAATGACCGAGAGGCCTGGCTCATGCCATTTGCACGGCTCGGTGGAGCGGGACCCACGCTATTTCTATGAAGCGGCGTGCACTCTCTTGGGCCCGGCTTACGGCAGGCCGCTCCAAATCTTGAGATTGTCAAATAACGACAAGAACCCTTGTACATGTCGAGATATGGCCGAAAGCTTCAGGAGGTCAAGATACGACCGAAAATGTAACGACCTTGATTTTTAAATTTCTAAATAAATAAAAATATTAATTTATAAATACGAGAAATAGAATTTAATTAGAATAAATGGGTAATAAATGAAATAAAAGAGAATTAAATTAATACCCATTACGCTAAATTAGTAATGAGTTATACTAATGGTCCTAACATGAAAGAATGGGCCCAAATATGATGAGCCCATCATGGAATGAGATCTAATTAAGTAAATTTCGTACCTAATTAATTAATAAATAGAAAGGGGTTAAAATAATTATTAAAACAACTCAAATCTATCCTAAAAAGAGTCTTACACCTACCCTAAACCTTTACCCACGAAATTGGATCTGTTCCCGACCCTAATTAGGAGATAAATGCTAGGAGAGAAAGGGATAATTAAGAAATTTCGAATTATTAAGGAAAGGAGAGAGTTTTAGGAAAGAATGACTCTTAAACTAAGCCATACACACCCCAATTCGGCCCTATCACCCTCTAGATCGTTTCTGGAGCTCTGGAGGCCGAAGGTGAAGGTTGTGGACGTGAGGAGCTTGGAGAAGAAGGCTTGGAGCAAGGGATTTTCCATTTTATTTTCGTCACAACCCTAGGTTTTCTTATTAGCAAGCAAAGGTAGGCAATCTCTCAAGCACAAATCGTGAAAATTAAACCCTAGGTAGTACATGCACTCCTCTTTGAAAGTCTCATGATTTCCCTATTTTCATGGCTCCATGAAGGAGTATTAATTCGTTCAATCCCTGTCATCTCCATGCACCCGAACCATCATATTTGTGTTCAATCCTCGTTTGTACATGATCCCATGTCCTGAAATAATTCTCATAAATACTACATGATCTTAGCTTCCAAACGCCCTTATTTGCCCTAACTTTTATCCTGTATTTGTTGCTAATTAATTGTTTTCTATGTATTGTGCATGATTAGGTCACCGTAAAGTAACCTTGTTAAAGCATGCACAAACCATGTCCGTTTTCTAATTACTTATAATCAGTAATAGATCAGCATGTCAAGATTCGTTTAAAATTAGTTTCACGATTTTGGATCACTGTATGATTTTATATAGATTTTTGAAGTACCCTGTAGCATGTTTGGGAGGGATGGAACCCACCTGGAAAAGGGCAAATCTCCTTTTTCTGGGCTCGGGCCACCTTCTGAAGTCGCGACGGCCCGACCCGTCGCGATCTCAGAGGGGGTTGCGACACGGGGGTCCGTCGCATTCTGAACGCGACGGGTCGACATGTCGCAACCTGCCCCCAGTTCACCCCAGCGGCCGGTTCAGCAGAACGCGACCGGACCGTGCGTCGCGACCTGAACGCACCAGCTAACCCTGTCGCGACATCAGTATACCGACCAGAACCTGAATTTACTCTATTAACCCTGTTATTCATGCCATTTAAATCATGTTTAACCCTAATTAGGTTCTGTCATGACCTATAACGACTTGTTAATTATAAATGGGTATTATTTCATGATCTTAATTAATTTAAAAGCTATGTGCACAATCTTACATGCTCTCTTGATTTCTTACACTTGCACACACTTAATAATCATGTTTGCCATTTAAACCTTGTTAAATTACTCAATAATATATCTGATAATTAAGTGAAATTAATTACTAATTTTTCTTATTTGATAATGACACTTGTCTTCGTTTTATTCGCGTGCTTTGTACACCGTTACCGCTTCCTCGGCCTTCGAGCACTCGAGGCATGACCGACACTTGTTTCTACACACTTTCTCTTGGCATGGACCACCTCTCCACCGGGAATACTCTTGACTGGACCAGGGACTCCTTGTCACGGCCTCCGTAAGTCTTTTTGGCTTTGGCGCACGTCCTTAGCCGACGAGCTGGTTGTACCCTTAAAACCCGTTACACCCTTAGGGATTAGTACGATCCAACGGCCTTAGTGTGTTCTCTCTTACCTTGTGATCACGCCGGACCATCCAGCCTGTGTTCATAGCACGGCTAATAGACGAATGTGACTTCTACCAAACTGCCGGCACACGATTGTGCCGTGCAACTGTGACTATCGTGTTTAACGTTGTTTTACGAATATATCTTTATCTCATCTACTATCTCGATACTCTCACCTGTTCACGTTCTCTTTACACTCTCATCTATTCGTCTATTACTCTCATCTATTCTTGGTACTTTCTTAGCTATTTGTGTGATTGTCTAAGATAAGAAAATGACATATGCCAGCGCAATAGGGCCCGATCAAGTCCAGGGAGGAGCGCCCTGAAAAGTGCTAGTACCCATGGGAGTTAAAATGATCAAGGGTGTGTACGGCATACACTCAGCGCCATTATATACTATCAAGATTAATCTATGACAATCAAATTTCTATTTATACAAGTGCAATCGTTATCGTTACTAGTGCACCGTTGTGCAATTTTACATGCTATTATCGTTACATGGCCATTCCGTTATCGTTCTCGTTGTGATATTTCCCTGTACAAGTGCTATTGTTCTCTTTCCATTGTTACTTGCTCTACATGACTATTCTCTCTAGTTATCCTGCCATTTAAGACATTAATTATTTAAAGCATGCTTATTCTCATGAGATATTAAGTCCTACTAGGCGTTATTCGCTCATCCTGCAATGTTATTTCATGTGTTTAGGTGAGTCGGATGGTGACTACACTCACGAGGATGAAAACGAGGATGACGTGCAAGAGTGACCATTCTAGCAACCACTGCTTAGTAGTTAGTTAGTATAGTTATGAGTCAATTAGTCATTATGTAATAGTTTGGTATTGAATAAAATACTCTGGGCCCTAGTTTTGGCTCTGATTAGTGAATGTAATGAAGTTTGATGAATTATTAATGAGATTGGAGTTTATTTGATATTATTCCAATTGTGCAATGGTTTGTCATTTATTTCTCGCTCTGTACTATTTAATAACTGTAATTCCGCTCCGATATTCCGCGTCGGGGCGTTACAGAAAATCCCTAGAAAGGTCGATAAATGGCCGTAAAGCCCCGTGAATAGCCTCGGGGTTTGTTAACTTCGAACACCTGAGATAAACGGGTTTGAAAGAAACAATGAAACAAGCACTCAGAAAACCCCTATAAAAAGGGGGGTAGGGGCCATGAAGAGGGGATAGGTCGGAGGTCGATCGATCGGAGGCAAGGGTGATACGTACACGACCCTCGTGTGTGTTGGAGGAAGAAGAGAATACCGTCTTCCGAGCTTTGTCCGTCTGCACGTGCGCCGGGCCCCTCCGGGTTTCGTCTGTGCCTCGTGACGCTCCATCCATGTTTGCACGTACGTCGGGCCCCCCGTCCTACGTCCGTGCTTTGCGACGTTCGAGGAAGAAGACACCGCAGGTCAATATATAAGACCTGATATTTGGTAAATAAGTCCTTCCGTGTTTAAAATAGCACGTACTAAGGCACATTGATGTAAACGCCCAATGGAGGCATAAATACCTCATTGAGGACATATATGTAAATGTAATAGGTACAACGTATTTGAGGACACTTGTGGAAATTTACTTGTCGTCTAAATTCCTTAAATTTCGGCAAAAGGTCTTTTAACAAACGTATGGCATCGAAGGTATTCGGGTTTTTACTCGATGTAAATGAAACATCGACTCCGGTCAGTGGGGAATGGTCTAATACACGACCACCACAATCGCCTCAAAATACGGACGCGCGCAAAAATAAATATAAAATACTCGAAGGCTCCGGTTTATACCCAATGCACCTCACAAAATAAATTCCTTTGTCTATTTCTTTGCAAACAGTCTGACACGCCCGAAACACAAATTTGAAAAGACATACATGTTCCGCATTGCGTCGAAGAAAAAATAAAAGAAAAAAATACATATGTATATTCCGCGTTCCACAACAACCCATTAAGATCTACGTACAAAAAGCTCTATCATGAGTTGGTCAGAGGTTCATAACCCCGACCATGTTGCAGCCCTATTGCATGAGGATTGGGAGAGAGGCTCAGACATATAAAACCCATCAGAAACTCTTTGATGCAAGGTAAGTAAGAAAAATCTCAAGTTCTAGACCCACCAACACTATGGGAAAAGATCTTCAATAGTCCACCTTTCTAACTTTGCTCTTGTTGGGATCTGACTTAGATATCGAAAATTTTTTCTTGAGATATCATTCTCAATACCTAGTCCTCTGCTCCTCTTCACAAGTCCCCCTCTTGTCGCCACAGAGCATCATCTAATTTTTTTTATCATCTAAGACCATCCAATGATCCACCACAAATTCGAGATCAAGCCTCTCCATGTCCTTTATACATATGATCTATTGCAATAATGTATTTTCTTAGCTATTTTATAAATTATAGTGTCCCTATAAGATATTTTGAGAGTTTTTTTTTATCTTTTTCTCATATATTTTCTAGAAAAAATGTTATCGGTTACTCTTTTGAATGGCCATATAAAATTATAGTCTCCATAAGATATTTTGAGAGTTTTTTGCCTTTTTCTTATAAATCTTCGAGAAAAATTATCACAATTACACTTTTGAATGGTCACATACATATGTATAAAAGAATAAAGAATAATCATTGTGTCATTTTTTAACACATATGTCATGATAGTTGGGCAACAGAAATATGTTTTTATAAGTAGAATTTCGCCTGGATTGCCCATGCAGAATTTTTTTTTTTATTGATATCAAGTTTAAAAATCAAAGGAAAAGCTCTCATCCAAAAATCTATAGGCATTTGATCTCATGCTTTAATATATTCATAATCTTAGAGAGGACACACACCCATAAAATGATGTTCTGCATCATTTGGAGGAGTAAAAAATCTGATTTCTCTCCTTGCATTCTGACCTGAAATTCTTACTCTTAAATGAACTTATGTTTAATTATTAATTTATTTATAATTAACAAAAGAAATAACTCTTATAAAAACCCATGATAAAGGAGCACTTATGTTAATTCATGATCGAAAATATGTATATGTTTGATATAATATTTGTGACAACTTAAAGCGATAAACTTGTAAAAAGTAATAAAATGAACGGTGAAGTGTAATAATAATAATAATATATATTGTTTTATAATTTAAAAGTAGTTACACTTTTTAGATGATTATTAGAATGCACTTCCACTTAAAATTTGTTTTCAAATTTATACCTTTTGATGCGAAAATGTAACGGATCAAAATTATATATCTTATGGAATCTAAAAATTTGGATCTTAAAAACATGACAATTGCACTTTATAAACTGTGTATTTTGACATGCTCTTGAAGATTTGAGGATAATTCTAATTGATAGAAAAATGAAATAAAAATCATGTGATTTAGATACGTGCGTTATCATCCTAACTCAAGTCCGGTTAAAAGATGTAATGAAATCTTAATAGATGTTACTAAAAAAATTAAGAGAGATCCAACATAAAATGATGTTTTGTTATTAAGAATGACTTTGACTTTTTGAATTTAAACACAAATATTATATTTGTTGAAAATTGTTTGGTGGGAAAAAAATTCACGTAGTCAATCTTAAATAATGGGACAAGACTCTCATGTTGATGATGATAATGACGACGACGATGACCAGAGTGTGTGTTTTAGTATAAAAATTGTATAATCTAAGTTGAAGATATATATTTTTGACAAGACAAATTAAAGATATATACTCTCAAATTTATTACAACTGTGGCCGGCTGGTTAGCTAGGCTCTCACGTATTTTTATACTTGCGCCGGTTAGGGTTGCTGCGCCCCCATCTCCTTTCTTCCCAGAAACCCGTCCAGGGCGGCGGCGAGAGAGGGATAGAGGTAGAGGAGAGGGAGGGGGAGAAGGGTAGGGGAGCGAAGATGGTGAAGTTTCTGAAGCCGAACAAGGCGGTGATCGTTCTGCAGGGCCGCTTCGCCGGTCGGAAGGCCGTCATCGTGAAGAACTTCGACGATGGCACCCGCGATCGCGCCTACGGGCACTGCCTGGTCGCCGGCATCTACAAGTACCCCAAGAAGGTGATCCGCAAAGACTCCGCCAAGAAGACGGCGAAGAAGTCGCGGGTTAAGGCCTTCGTGAAGCTCGTCAACTACAACCACATTATGCCCACCCGCTACACCCTCGACGTCGACCTCAAGGACGTGGTCACCCCCGACGTCCTCCAGAGCAAGGACAAGAAGGTGACCGCCTGCAAGGAGACCAAGGCCCGGTTCGAGGAGCGCTTCAAGACGGGTAAGAACAGGTGGTTCTTCACCAAGTTGAGGTTTTGACTGGTGCGTCGATCTCGCCTTGTGAACCCACATGCGGATCCATTTGCTTTGTCGTCTCGTCTCTTTTATCATACTTGTAATCCCTTATCATGAGGTTGAGGATTTTGTTACCCTTTTGGATCTGTTTATGTCCTTCAAGTTCTTCTTAGGATGATAGTTCTTGGACAGTCGATTAAATGGAACGGCTTTGCTGGAATTGATAGTGGTATTTCTAATCACGTTGCGCTTCTAGCAAGTTTGTGTGACATTTCTAATTTCTTTTAATCTCGTATAATTATCGTCTATTATGATCCGCGTAATCTGAAGAATTCATCGGAAGGAAAGATTTTGGATCTCTGATGTTGAATCCAATCCCTGATCTTAGATCTTGGTTGGAGAATGGTGTCTATTGCAGCAGTGAGCAACTGTGTGCTTGGGTGAGATCGAACTTGGTTTTCGGCATTGCTCTCCCATATGTTGTCTGGAGCATGTTTCGACTTGTTTCTTTCATAGATTTGGCAGTTGCTTGGAATATTTCATTCAGTCTGGTTGCGTCCTTGGTGGAGAACCTGAACATGTTCACAGTAATGACACAAATTGTAGGCTATCGTCGATAGTTTGATGAATTTTAGTTGATAGATTGATCTCTGGACATGCCCCTTAACTCTAGGTCTGTGGATATTTCAAGTTCTGGGGTATTCCCCTTTTGCAGATCATCCTTGTTGTGTGCGTCAGAGTTTGCTAATAATGATACTTTTATGAGTCTTCCTAAGTTTTTCTTGTCAGATTTGATTATCCTTTGAAGCTGAATCTAGATTATTTCACTTTATGGTTCATCCTTGTACCACTTTATTCAAACGCCTCACATAATCCTTCGGCGTTTGCATGCTATTACTTTGGAAATTATTTGGCACTCTTGCCTAAGTTTGCTTTGTCCTGATTTTAAGAAAGCTAGTCACAGGGACATTCTCGGACCGAGATAAATGATATCTTGGCCTAGTAATTTTGTTCTTTGCGTGTTTGCTGGGATTATATTTATCAGATTCATTGTACTGTACACAATGCTTCCATCAAATGTGATGAATGGCTCTTCTTTCTAAAATTTGGTAATTGGCTACCTGGTTTTGCTTACCTTCACAAGGTTGTTCTTGTGAACTTGAAAAGAAAGTTTAAGTCTTTGAAAAGTCTCGGCAATGTCGATTGGTAGCTTTTGTGATGGTTGAGTTGTATAGATCTTTGCGTGAAAGATTTGTTTTCACGTATTTAGTTTGGCAAACCCGGATCTGAAACAAAACCATTTTTTTTTCAGTGAAGTGATCTTTTTCTGGAACCGATGGGCTCAAGTTTGTCTACGCAGTCCCTGAGGCGTTAGAATGTTATACTTACGGGTATTGACTTTTACTTGTAGGAAGGGTAAGTCCGCATTTCCATTGAAAGGGTACCTAGTTCGACATCCGGTACTAAAAGTTTGGTAGGGTTTTATCTAAGAGAAATTTATTATCCTGTTGGCGATGTAGGTATGCCGCTTGATCCAATGTTATTTAATTGGGCCACATCAATTATAACATAGCATGGCAACGCCAGCAATCGGTGCCATCCACATCGCATATGACATTGTCTAATTATATTCAATCAAGCCACATTAACTTAACTACTTGATGCTCTTAATCCAAACATCCTCAGGAAGCCTCCAAAGGAGAGAAGTAGAAACACACGAATTCGGCCATTAAGAGCGATCCAACGAGCTTGACACATGACGGAAGTATGCAACAAGCATCCACAGGTCGTCGGCAATGTGAACTCAACTAAAAACCGAATTCAGACTCGGTTTCCCGTCATGTTAGGAAAGGGAAATTGTCAGGAAGAGGGGGGGGGGTAGTAAGTGGGACTCGTAAGCAAAAAGACTCCCTTAGTTTATTGGGTCGAAGAAATAAATGCAGGCAAGTTTAGGGTCTGTTTGGTTGGGTGTAAAACTCCACTAAGAAAAACATTTTCAGGAAAAAAGATATTTTTTAAGTCATTTGGAATATCTGAAAACATAAATATGTAAAAAAAATTTCCTTAAACTCCAGATTTAGGCATCCCCTATAAAATCCCGGAGACCATTTTCCCCCGAAACCCTCGACACCAACCCATCGCCTCTCGCCGTGATCCCTCGTCTTGGCGCCGTGCATCGCCGTCGTCTCCGACCTGCGCATCGTCGTCCCTACACCAGGCGTCGGAGCCTCGACGCCATCGCTGTGAGCCACGCATCGCAGCCCCGAGCACCATCAGCCCGAGCACGCCGACGCCATCCCCAACGCTGTCCCCAACCCTCCGTAAGGTTACGCCATTTCTCGTCCTCTCCTCCTCCTTCTGCTGTTCTTCCTTTGTAAGACACAGACGACACGGCGCCTAGCTGCATGTTATTTATCTGAAACCAAGGACACCAAAACATCCGGAGGCGACAAGATCTATCACCACATAAGGCCGGCGTAGCTAGGAAGCCCGGCTTTACATTGGTTTGTGTTCACCGTCATTGCGACAGTCGTCCCGTGTCGTCGCCAGCTGGTTCGGCGACTCGTCTTTTGCCAGCCACTGGTAGACCTTGAACAGGTGCTGGTCAACCGTTTGATGCCTGTGAGAAGATTCTCATGGAGGCGCACTTCTCGCAAGTCGAATGTTCTTCTGCCCACTTTTTAGATTCTGATGTTTTGTTCTCATAAGACGAGTCTGTCTGTTAAAAATAATAAATATTTAATTGGTGATCACATTGGGTCGATTGATTAGGACTCCTCTTCTAAGGTCTCGAGTTTGAGATAAAATGGTCGGTCTGAGCTATTTTTTCCCTTAAATCTCTGCATATTATGTCGTTCTTTAATACGTGATTTATCTTAATCTTGCTCATGGCATTGTGAATAATTTGTGTCTTTGTTCTTAATGTTGCCCATGACATTCTTCTTAATGTTTGTACTCTTTTTTATACATCAAGTTTTTAATGTGGTTATGATGGCATGATTACCGAGACATGTTTTGTTTTAAATACATTTGGATGTTAATTCAGGCTGGCATCTCTATCTTTTTCCCTTTTTGGGTTAGCATTTTGTTCTGGGTAGAAAGCCAGAGCATTTTCTAGGATGCAGTTCATTATGAAAAGGAGGGGGTGGGAATAGGAAGACTGGTAGATATCATGAAAATGCCACAGATAGTGTGACAGTCCCCACTCCCCAGTCCATTCACCATTAGGAAGCTTGATCCAATTCACCCTTTTAGATGATCTTCTGTTAAGGAAATGAGCATATGAAAGAAATTGTATTTCGATCCACATGGGTCATCTAATGTTGCTTGGTTTTTTATCTCCAAAATTTAGTTTCTTTTCTGACACAGTCATCATATTCTTTCTCAAGATATATTTCTTCAGAGAGAGAGACTTCAAGGGGGGGGGGGGGACACTAAGTTGTTTGAGCTCCTGCTTAATTTCCTCCATTCTAGCAGCATGATTCACTTGTGCATTTCTGCTTCCACCTCTTAACATAATAGGGCAATGGTCACTACGAATTCTGGGCAGGTGAAAGACGGATGTTTTGAGAAACTGAATTTTTCAATGTGCTCAGGAATCCAATTATTTTTTTTGTGGATCATGGAACAAGATGGGTGGATGCCCCCCAGTACACATTCTTCCTTGTTCTGTAGTGCTTCCCTTGTGAATTATTCAGGAATTAAAGCTTCCATCTTGTTTTAATATTAATTGCCAAGGGGCTTGCCTCCTGATCTGTAATTGCTCCACCTTGATCCCTGTTTGTCATATGCCTTAGACAGATCAAGTTTCAAGCTGAAGGTACCTAGCTTTCCTCTTTGGCACTGCATAGAATGAATGAGCACTTGGACGGTCACTACACTGTCAGTGATTTGGTGGCCAGGTACAAAGGCTCCTTGAGTTCGAGAGATGAGATCCTTTAGGAGGGGTTTAATTCTACCGGCAATAATTTTAGCAACGACTTTATACAGGGTATTGCAGAGACTAATAGGCCGGAAGTCATTAGCATTAGATATTTTAGAGTTCTGGGTATAAGAGTAATGAGTGTATGGTTTAGTTCCAGTAGAGCCATATACATTACACTCACTGGGTATAAGAGTAATCATCTGATCAGATGACTCCCTTTCAAAGCACCTTCTTAGCACATCCCTTTCACAAGAACCTGCATTTGGAGAAATGCAAGAAATTATGACAGTTCTGGAATTTCCCAAGAAACTGTACCTAAGTAGCAGGTTCTCTTTAGATAGTATGGTACAAGCGTATGGGGTGTCAGTGTATATATGCATTGTTCCTTTGTTTACAGAATATTGGTGTCTTATCTAGAGACTGGTTTCATTTTTTTTCTATTTACGGATGCTTTAATTATCAATTCGAACTCTGTTCCGTGATTATGCATGCCTGTTTCCTGCCCTCTGGATTTAATCAGGCTGCAGATGACAACCTTTTAAGAACCTGTGCCTGATACTACTAATAGGCTCGATCCATAGACCTTTAACATCATCCGATCTCTATTCCTTAGCAGCTTCAATGGCCAGTCTTCCTGCCATAGCCTCAGCTTTGAGAGGGGTGGCAGCCTTGTAGTATACATTCTTAGCCAGCAGAACCTTTCCTCTGGTTCTCCAATAATGATGCCCATCCCTGCCTGCAATCCTCCCTCGTAAAATTTTGTGGCTCTGTCAAAATTCACTCTTATCCAATCCTTTTTCTGGTTTCTGCCACCTTGAGTTTTCCTTGTCACCTGACAAATGAAAATGGGAACAAAGAAACCCCATTTCCTACTAAGCTCCTGTTGTGCCTGATTTTCCACCACGGCTGTCTTCCACATTTCCTTGTTTGCTTGCAGGTATTCCTCACCTCTAAATTCTAATGATAATGGTACTAGCTTTAAGAATTGGTTTTGCCTCAGAGTTCTTAAAGATTTGCTCATTTCTAAATTTCCAAATGTTTTCCAGGGCCATTGCAATGACTGTTTTAGTGTAAATAGCCAAGAAGTTATTGTCCTGCAAGTGAGTGCATCTGTCCCATAGATCTTGCAGGCTCCTAATGTTGTCCTCCCAGCCAAGGTGACAAGCCAGTTCCTCCCAGATGTGAGCACAAGATAAAAAACATGGGTGGCATTTTCCTCTTCCTGGTAGAAACTGCTGCATGTAGGTCTCCCCCAAGCTAGCTTCCAAAGAAATACCTTGATTCTATTCATGGTTGGCCATGTCCAAATTGTTCTCCATCGAATCAGTTTTCCATCTTACGTTCGATCCGTGCTCTGATATCTGTGTAAGCAGTTTTGGTTTTAAACACTCCATTCTGACCTGGTATCCAAAACCTCTCGTCCTCACAGTTTTGATCCAAGGTAGGTAGATTCACTATTATCCTTACTAACTCTATTGGGAAAATTTCCATTAATTTGTCCACATTCCATATACCTGGACCACTCAGGAGGCCTTCCAGTACTGTCATGTTTTCATCAACTGCCTGACAATTGAACTCCCAGGGAAGTGAGTTCAGACCCCTACCATGAGTCCACCCATCCAACAGTAGTCTGATCTTCTTTCTTGACCCCGGGATCCAACCAATTAGGTGTTTGTTTTTGTTGTACTCAGCTGCAATTATTTTCCAAATATCTGATTTTGATATGGTCCTGTATTGATTCTCCAGTTCCCCAGTTCTTAGATATTTGCTTTTCACCAGATCACACCATTGACTCTCCTGGTGAGAAGCAATTTTGTAGACTGGCTTCAACATGAGTGCACTGTTCATTGTTGATCCCCAGACCACCTGCATTGAGATCCATCTTTAAATCTGCCCAACTAATCAAATACAGCCCCTTTGTCTCCTGGGTACCCTTCCAAATAAAATTCCTACATAGTTCTTCAATTTTCCTCAGTTGCAGAGCTCTAAACTTTTTAACAGCCATCCATAACACGGATAGATTGGAGGATATGTTTTAACTAAAATAATTCTCCCCGCCATAGACATTGACTTCCCTTTCCAACCTGCAAGCTTGTCCTGCACCCTCTTAAAGACTTCTTTAAAAGCATAATCTTTTGGTTTAAAGTGAGTGATATGAACACCTAAATACTTTTCAATGGATCTCTGGTTCTTTATACCCAACTGTTGGCTAACGCTACTTGCCATCCCTGCCTTCACTGAATTTGCCACCTGCGCTTTTGATTTCTCTGTATTCACTTTCTGACCAGACCACGAGCAGTAATTTTGAACTGATTGTCGCAACTAGTCTTGCTAGTCTTGCTCTACAGTAGAAATTAATGGCGAACAGCATGAGTGCAAGGGCACAAGTGAAGATCATATGCTCATGGTGTGGGATATTTTTTGGATTGGGGTACACGGACGTGTGCAATTTGTGGGCACCCACAGAGTTTATTGCTTCTATAGTTAATCACTGAAAGAGACACCCGGAACTTTTAAGATCGCCCTCATGTGGTGCGACACTTGACTCATGCATATAAAATTTTATTGTATTCAGTTATTGTTTTTCAGAGAATATTTTTACTTCTCTTCAGTCGTGTTTATGAGCACAGCTTGTTTGGTATCAAAATTTGTTGCACTCAACGCTTTAGACAGGAGTTTTGCATTTTTCTGAAAGTAATATGATCATCTTGCTGAACTGTCGAACGTATGATAACCAAATCTATTTTTATGATCGCTTATGACAAAGTTGGAGCCTGCGAGACATATCCAAATCTATTTTTATGCCAGCTGCTTGCATTGTCTCTTTTTGGCGTGTTTATTTGTGTCTTTTTCGCTTCTTTAATTTGAAAAAAAAGACCCATAAGAGATGAAGAGAACTGGTGAGCAATATTCCTTCATTCTCATTCTTCTCTAGTTATATGTACGTAGTCCCTGCCCTCTTGCTTCTGTGCTCATTTTGAATCCGACTATTTTCTTTTTTATGGAATGAACGGGTTTATGCATTTGATCTGAGTATTTGCGTACTAGATGGAGAAATGATAAATTAATTATGTGCTTCAACACAATGCCGTCTCAAGATTAATGGTCTCCACTATTAGATAAACTCAGGTTGGGCCCGGCCTTGCCTGATGCTCAAATGGTCATACCACCCACGTTGGGCGCAGACCAGCGTAATAGCAGCCCAGTTGGGGTGTCGACTCCTACCCACTTTGCTACTGGATTGCAGCTGGGTTGAATATTTGAAAATTTTTTACACACAAATAAACACGCCAAAAAAAAAATGTTTTACGGGAAAACAAATATCAGAAAAACTTTTCAGGGAAAACATTTACGTGGGAAGTAAATTGACGATTATGTTTTTGACCTTCATGTAAAAGTTAATCATTGAAATTTTTTTTCCACGTGAATATGTTTTACAAGCAATCCAACAGACCCTTACTATTGACCATTTGTCAGCATGCGGATAGCCAGTCGTATGATGATAAAATGATCTAATTGGAATACTGCAGGAGTCTCAGTGAATAGGATTGCAATCTTACAATCCAACTCGGCTTTATTGCAAGGGTCTTCTTACAATAAACATTTCTCATACTGCAGAGGCGTGTGGATCATCTGATTGATTGTTACTGACTTGCATTGCAAAATGCATCTCTTAACTTGCAAAATAAAAGGGAAGGCGGATTCTTTCAGATGATACTGACTGAAGACGTCCGAACTAACCTCAATGCATCTCTTAACCTCTACTGCTCTTACCCATCCACATCGCGACATCTTGACAAGAGGTGAAGCGAACGCCAACCAGAGACGTTCTCCTCGGTACTCAGAAAACGGGATGACTGAACCTGGGAAGGATGCTACTTGACTGAGAATAGTTTAGCATAAGGAATTGTTTCCACGGACAGTTTGAAGAATGGACCCACATGAAATCAAATAACAAAAGCAGAATTAGGATAAACTGGAAGTGAGCTTATGTTAAACTGTGAGCTTATGTTAAACAGTCCACACTACATGTTCACGGAACCTGTGACAGGAAAAGACAACACAAGAAGAAACTTCAAAGGCCACAGCATAAGCAGAACAGGCAAGATTCAGAGAAGCAGATCTATAATCATATAGAGCTCTATATGATGGCAGGCCATTAATGATGGCAGAAACAGGATTGCAAGCATTTTAAAACACTGGTAAATGTATATACATACTATGGCTCATCTAGACCCTTCTTGACTCACAAGAGAACTTAACTCTCCAGCTGACTTCCTCAGCATGGTTTCAGATCATCAAGACCATTGCCTGCAATACCAACATCACAATGAAGGAATCGCCTGATACTATCTCAATATTGGGCTCAGACCTTCACCCAGACCCTTTCCACAAGATCAACATGATGAAGATGAAATGGATTTGACATCAATGACATCATAAAAGGTAAAACCCATGCCAGAAGGAACCTAGTCCACCCATTTTAAGACTCTTAATGTCCTTTCAAAAATAAAAATAAAAACTCAACATCACCTGTGACTGCTCTTGTATCCCATAAACCTAATTATGAAGACTATCTTGGGAAATTCAGCCCCAGGAATCCATCTAGAAATTATAATATGACGCATAAACCTCAATGAAAGAATGAAATTTGGAGACCTACACCAGGGAAATTCAACTCAGTTTCTCAATTTGACTTGACAGTTTCTCGATCCCCACCCCTTGAACACTGTCACTGCAACAGAATAGGGGTATTATCAATGTTCCCACCTGACAAAACTGGTTATCTTATAGGAAAGTTCCTAGCCCCCCTAAAGATATAATCCTTACATCAAGTTTGGAAGATATCTGTGGAAATGGATTTTGTAAACAAATCCAAATCTTTTTAAATGTTCTATTTATCATGTTTTCTCATATTCTCATGTTCTCATGGATGTATTTGTTAATCCAAGTCCCGTCGAATGCTACTTGAGCAAGGATGACGAAAGATGAATCGGTAATTTGCATAGCGCGGGCGTGCTAGTCACCGAAGTGACAAAAAATGGTCTGCCTCCGAGGGTCGAAGGACTTTAGGTCTATTGTGCGCACCGTTTGACTTCGTCAAACGAAGGTGGATGTCGGGTCCTAGACCAAGATCCCGCCGTTGCCTGAGCGTAACGACGTTAATTACATCTTTTTAAAAGAGAAAATCCTTGATTAATCGCCAGAATAGAAGGTCTTATGGCCTAAGTCGGGACATCCGATAAAAGACGCAAAATAAAACTACAAGATTGCAGTTAAATTTGAAAGAGGTTTAGATGTGTGTGTGCTCTTCATCTTTTAAAGATCAATTTGCATGCTCATTTATTTGTTCTTTTATTTATTACACAATTTTTTTTTATTTAGGTAATGCAAGAAATTTGACATGCTTTGATTATCATTGTTCTTTTCATGATTTGAAGTCATTTGGTCATTTGTATGCTCAAGCATCATCATGCACAATCTATTTGATTCGGCAGACAAAGCGATTCGGCAGCCAAAACGATACGGCAAGGGCGAATCGGCAACCAAAACCATTCTGCAGGGGCGAATCGGCAACCAAAACGATACGACATGAGCGAATCGGCAAGGGCCAATCTGCCATGGTGAACCGGCAAGAGTACTGTTCAAGTGATACGACAAGGGTTCTGCCGGATCAGCCTTGCCGGATCGGCCCTGCTGTATCAACACAATTTCCAGGCCCAAGCGATACGGCAACCCTATTTACACACAATTCTCGAAATCTGCGAGGGATTTAAACGTCCAAATTGGAGGACAACACATTTAGTCCATAATGAACCAATTTGTGAACTTGAACCGGACTTAAATATTGATTATCTAGCCCTTTGTGTTCAAAACCACGCAGAAAAGTGATGCGGCAACCTTGTTTGGACTTGATTCTCGGAATCCGTGAAGAGTATGAGCATCCAAATTGGGGTACATCATCCTTAAAATATGAAGAATCAATTTATGAGCTTGAATCGGGCCTAAACATTGACTATCCAGCCCCTCATGTTCAAAGCCGCACGAAAAGCGATACGACAAGCCTACTGAGAGCCGGTTCTCGAAGTCCGTGAGGGATATGAGCATCCAACTTGGGGACAGAACCCTTAGGACATGGGGACCAGTTTATGAACTTAGACCAGGCCAGATATTGGCGATCTGGCCCTTCATATTCAAAGCCGCGCGAAAAAGCGATACGGCAAGCCTTCCGGACTCGGTTCTCGAAATCCGTGAGGGGTCTGAGCACCAAATTTGGGGGACAGAGCCTTTAGGATATGGGGAACCAATTCATGAACTTAGACCGGGCCCAGATACTGGCGATCTGACCCTTCATGTTCAAAGCCGCGCGGAAAAGCGATACGGCAAGCCTTCCAGGACTCGGTCCTCGAAATCCGTGAGGGGTCTGAGCACCAAATTTTGGGGACAGAGCCCTTAGGATATGAAGAATCAATTTATGACTTAGACCGGGCCCAGATATTGGCGATCTGACCCTTCATGTTCAAAGCCGCGCGGAAAAGCGATACGGCAAGCCTTCCGGGACTCGGTCCTCGAAATCCGTGAGGGGTCTGAGCACCAAATTTGGGGGACAGAACCTTTAGGATATAAGGAACCAATTCATGAACTTAAACTGGGCCCATATATTGGCGATCTGACCCTTCATGTTCAAAGTCACGCGGAAAAGCGATACGGCAAGCCTTCCGGGACTCGGTCCTCGAAATCCGTGAGGGGTCTGAGCACCAAATTTGGGGGACAGATAGGGAACCAATTCATGAACTTAGACCGGCCCAGATATTGGCGATCTGACCCTTCATGTTCAACGCCGCGCGGAAAAGCGATACGGCAAGCCTTCCGGGACTCGGTCCTCGAAATCCGTGAGGGGTCTGAGCACCAAATTTGGGGGACAGAGCCTTTAGGATATAGGGAACCAACTTATGAACTTGAGCTGGGACCAGGTATTGGCGATCCGGCCCTTCATGTTCAAAGTCGTGCGAAAAAGCGATACGGCAAGCTTTCCGGGACCCGATTCTCAAAATCCGTGAAGGGTCTGAGCCTCAAATTTGGGGGACAGAGCTCTTGGGATATGAGGAACAAGTCCATGAACTCGGTTTGAGCCCAGATGCTTCCTATCTGATCTTTGCTGTTCAACGGCCCATGAAAAAGCGATACAGCAGCATGTGGGACAGTGAAACACAGTAGCAACAAGGGGTGTTTGAACAGTGCTTTGACTGTTCTTGGGCCCAGCAAGGGTGGCACACATATGGTCCTACATGACCTCCTTGCATCGGGCTCCCAACAGTCACGATTGGGGTATAAAATCTAGAGAGAGAAACATCAAAGAGAGAGATCTATTGAAGCAAACCATGCCATGGCAGTGGGTGGCTCCTCATAGCTGCCCTTGGTGGGCTGAGGAATACCCATTTGCCCTTCCCACTGTCCGGATGAGGTGATGGGGATGGTCTCATGCAAAAGAAGAAAAGGAAATACACATGAAAAAGAAGCAAATCTATTTACCATATATATAGAGGGCATTTTGGTTCCATATAAAACACAAGCAAACATAACAGAACTGAAGCAAGGGGGAAGGGCATGCAAACACAGAAGAATGAGAATGGGAGGGAGCGTACTACTTTGGTTATGCACCATGGAAAAGAGAAAGAACAAACAAGAAAAATATAGAACAAAAGGGGGATGGGAAGCACGTAACCATGGCAAAGAAACAAAGAGGGAAGGTCTTTTTACTATTTGAATGGGGAGTATTACAGAGGAGGTAAAAGAGGTAGAAATAGAGAGGGAAACACAACTATGGGGACTGCATCGGCAGTCCCCTCCTCCTTTTTTCACTCCTCTTCTTCTTCTCTTCTTTCTTTTGCTTCTCTTACTTCTGAGAAACACAGGTAGATGCCAACTCAAGGGAGGTGGAAGGAAACCTCTTGCATAGTCTTTTTTCCTTTCTTTTCTCAGGCTTTTCTCCTTCTTTTCTTGCCCAGTTGACTGCTCCTCCTTTGCACTGCAACTAGCCAACAGGAAGGAGGGAAGAGGCCTCCTTCTTGCCTTGCTTTTCACCTGTAACCAGCCCCAAGCAACCCTCCTCTTCTCCTGCTAGCAGCCAACCCAGAGAAGAGGAGAAACCCTTCTTCCACTCTTCTGCGCAACCTTCAAGTGGGAGAGGGGAGAGGAGAAGTCCAACCAAGCCTCTTCACGCAGCAGCCAGCCCAGCAGATAGGGGTGTTCATGGTTTGGTTTGGTTTGGTTTATAGGAGATTTTTATGAAACCAAACCAAACCAAATTTGGACTCAAACCGAACCAAACCAAACCGAAGTCCTATGAACCAAACCGAACCAAACCGAATTAAATTCGGTTTGGTTCGGTTTGGTTTGGTTTAACTTGAAAATAAATGGGCCTTTAGATTCTCTTAGTCTTAAATAAGATTTTAATCACTTGTTTCTCTAATAAATCACTATCAAATAATATTTGAAATGAAGTATTAAATATTGATGACCATATTAACCTCAATATATATATTTTTTACGTAATATATTGAAAAAACTTGATAGATATATACAAATTAAAATTTATTATTGTAATTCGGTTTAATCGGTTTGGTTTGGTTTCTAGAGGTTAGAAACCGAACCAAACCGAATTTTCTAATTCGGTTTGGTTTGAAACCAAACCAATTTTTTTCATGTTCAAACCGAACCAAACCAACTGAATCACTCAGTTCGGTTTGGTTTTTCGGTTTGAACCAAATAGTGAACACCCCTACCAGCAGATGGGAGGAAGCAAGCAAGCAGTCGGATGGGAGTTTCCCAGAGAGAGCTCTCCTCTGCTGCCCCCTTTCAGGTCTCTTCTCAGCCCCCTTTTCTTCTGGGTGGCCCGCCAACAGGATGAGAAGGAGAAGCCCCCAAACCCCTCTGTCCTCCTCTCTTCCAGCTCTCTTCTTAACCTCTTAGAAGAATGTTCTAGGCCCCTTCTTTCTGCCCCGTAACCAGCCAAAAGGGAGATGGGTTAGAGAGAGAGACCAGCTGTCCCTTTTGTTTCCTTACCCAGCTAGCCAAACCCCCACTTCCAGCCGTGGCAGCCCAGCTCAAAGGGGAAAGCTTTTTGCCCACTTCACCTCTGCTGTCACAGCAGGTTTTGTTGGAGTGGAGGGGTGTTACGTTTTCTTAAGATGACCCCCTTACATGGGGTAAATGGGCCATTGGGTAGTGGGTTCTCTTGGGCCTATTAAAGGGACCTTTTAGCAGTTTTTTTGATGGGCCTTTGCTTGGAGAAACCGGGCTGGCCACCCCCTGCATTTTTGTGTGTGTCCACAATATCCGAGAAAGGTTTTAGCACTGATGTCTCAGATATGCACTCAAGTTTAGTCAAAATATCCCAATGGTGTAAAGTAGTCAACTTGTTTGTAGAAAGGAGGAAAATAACTTTGATCTCTTGTTCAGAGAAAAAAGACTTTGATCTCTTTTCTAATGAAATAATTGGCTTCAAGCATAGTATCTCCAGATTATTCTCACAAGGCACTTCTTCCAGTCAAATCATTTATAGGAAATCAGAATGCTAGTCCATCTTGCACAAGGTGAAGGAAGCATCATTTTTAATCTCATCAAAACCCAGAGGAGTTTGAGGAGATCTTTTATCAAGGGACTACAAGAAAGATAGCACCCTTTCAAATCAATAAGCAGTGGTGAACTATGTCATATTTAGAAACCTTCAGGCTTGTAGCAAGAGAGGCCAAAGACAGACAGAGGGGTTTATCCCTTCCCATGTGTGTCAAGATGAAGAAATAATGCAGCTTCATTGTTCTTCCTACGGTTTACATTCTCAAGATGGGAAGACCTTCTAAGTCAAAGCTAGTAATTTACAAGTTGGCTATCACCAAATTCACCTTGTCCAGAGCTATATTCTCAGCCTTGCCCAAAATTGCATATAGACCCTTCCATCTACATCTCCCAAAAGCTTTCTTCACCAGCACACCAACACTAGCTCACAAGTTGTGACTTTATCTCATAGTTGTCAATGTGCAGCCTGTTGCCCAGTTGACAAGCCCAGAGGGGGGGTGAATGGGTCTTTTAAAATAATCTACAAGATACCTGTAACAAACAATATTCACACAAACGTTCTTCGAAGGAGGTTAGTGACTGTTAGTTTATATTCTCAGCCTTGCCCAAAATTACATATAGACCCTTCCATCTACATCTCCCAAAAGCTTTTTTCACCAGCACACCAACACTAGCTCACAAGTTGTGACTTTATCTCATAGTTGTCAATGTGCAGCCTAGGCGGGAAGGTGCCCAAGTGAGGGCTACACAAGGGTTCGCCTTATGGGATCCAGAAAGTTGCCTCAAGGTGGTGCCTAGGTAGACACCTTGGCCCGCCTGGGCACCTTGGGGCGGCCTAGACCCTACGAGGCCTGTCACTTTGCTTCACAAATTAAAATTTTCTATCAGGGCCTCTACACCGTGAACTCCCCTCCCCCCCCCCCTCCCCCCCCCGCAAGGGACGCTACCCCTTGATCCCCACGACCTAACCATGCAGGACAATCTGCATGTGTGTACCTATACATTGGAGAATCAGGACCTCAAGCTCCATATTCCAACACTGTTCACCACCATTACATTGTGAACATTGTTAGAGTCAATAAAATGTTTTAAGAAATTCTAACTTTTCAAGAACCATCCAAATGTATTATGCTTTTAATATTTTTTAGGGAACATTATGTTTTAATTTAAATTTTAATGTAATATTAACATTTTTATTACATAATTACAATTTTATTATTCAACATTATATATCTTCAAATACTTAAATTCTATATAGGAGGGAGATATCACATTGGGCACCACCGTAGGGTTGCAATGGTGGTTGTCGTTATAAGGCCCCCCCATCTCCTTTCTCTCTCCCAGAAACCCATCCAGCTCGAGCGGGCGGCGGCGAGAGAGGGATAGCGGTAGAGGGGAGGGAGGGGGAGAAGGGAAGGGGAGCGAAGATGGTGAAGTTTCTAAAGCCGAACAAGGCGATGATCGTTCTGCAGGGCCGCTTTGCCGGTCGGAAGGCCGTCATCGTGAAGAACTTCGACGATGGCACCCATGATCATGCCTACGGGGACTGCCTAGTTGCCGGCATCTACAAGTACCCCAAGAAGGTGATCCGCAAGGACTCCGCCAAGAAGATAGTGAAGAAGTCGCGGATGAAGGCCTTCGTGAAGCTCGTCAACTACAACCACATCATGCCACCCGCTACGCCCTCGACGTCGACCTTAAGGACATGGTCACCGCCGACATCCTCCAGAGCAAGGACAAGAAGGTGACTGCCTGCAAGGAGACCAAGGCCCGGTTCGAGGAGCGCTTCAAGACGGGTAATAACAAGTGGTTCTTCACCAAGTTGAGATTTTGACTGGTGCGTCGATCTCGCCTTGTGATGCCGATCGATTCTTTTGTTCTTTGTCACATCTCTTTTGATCATAGTTGTAATGCCTTATGATGAGCTTCTGGGTTTTGTTACCCTTTTGAATCTGTTCGTGTCCTCTGAGTTGTTCCTACTTCCTAGAATAGTAGCAGTTGAATAGTTGATTAAATGAACAGCTTTGCTGGAATTAACGGTATTGTTTCTAATCCTTTTCGGCTCATAGAAAGCTTGTATGGCGTGCCATATTTCTTTTGTTCTCGTATAGAAAATGTGTGTATGATCTGTGTAACGTTGAGAGTTCATAGGAGGAAAGATTTTGTTGAAGAATGGAGTCTATTGCAGTAGTAAGCAATTAATGTCTGAAGGTGTAGCTACATTGTCTAGTGGGAGTGGAAAAGCCTGATAAAAGATTTTACCATGGAGAATGGGATAGCATAATTGATTGTTTTAAAAACTATATGAGCTTGATGAGGCAGCTACTAAGTTTTGCAATAAAATGGTGAGAAATGTTGTTTGCTTGCGACATAGTAAGCTTCTTTTCTTATTCTCGAGTCACGGGCTCCGCTTGGACAAAGTTCCCTACCAGACACCTAGTGCTCCACGAACTGATGGTACCTGTGTAACCTTTAGATTGGGAACGGATTCTTAAGAATTCGATGCAAGATTGGGAGGGATGGAATGGAAAACTCCTTTCAGCAGGAGGCATGACGGTTCTGTCTAGAGAAATGCTTACCACCGGACTAGATGAGTATTAACTATCCGTTCAGAACCTATTTGTCACTTTTAACAGTTATTTGTCACCCTTCTGGTTGTTAAGGATGGCCAAATAGATTTTGACCTATTTATCACCCTTAACAGCTTGCATGGGATATGGAATGGAAACTCCTTTCAGCAGGGCAGGAGGCAGGAGGGTTCTGTCTCGAGAAATGCTACTGCCGGTCTAGATGGGTATTAAAACTATCCGTTCAGAACCTTTGTCACCCTTATCTACTAAGGGTGACAAATAGCTATTAAGGATGGCAAATAGATTTTGACTTATTTATCACCCTTAACAGCCATTTGCCACACTGTTAAAAGGTGACCAATAGGTTAGACATAGAGTACGAACTACCCATCTAGATGAGTAATAAGCATGGCATCTCGTCGGGTAATAAGCATGGCCTTTCCCATGATGAAAATCTTTTTCATTACTCAGGAGAATTGGTGGGGTGACTAATATTTGATGGTGTAGTGAGGCAGAAATCTCTCAACAGTAATAATGTCTGGGTTGAGAGCGTCCAATTTCTTTCATTGTTATCCTCGATGTGGAGACATCATCAGAAACATTGGTTTTTTTTTCAGACACTATTATGAGATCCTGGTTGGTAATCATCAGTACGATCTTATTCTGAAAATATTTGTAGTTTTAAATAAAACTTCCAAGAAGATGATTCCCAACTTATGTCAAATCTCTGTTTAAGAAAAGAGAGACTTACTGCACTTGCCCAAGTGCAGTTAGTGCATTTAGAGAGATGAATGCTCGTATGTTGCCATGTAAGCTGCCGCATGAGCAAGTGGATAGAGAGAGTAATCGGCAGCGGCAACTAGCAGCAGGCGGCAATGTGAAATCTAGAGTTAGTATTTTAGAGTCAAAACTTTGTATTATGTAGTTCATAGATATATTTTGGAGTTTAAATTATTATTAAAAGTCAAGTCAATAATTTTAAACCTTATATTTTATTAGCTCAGTCATCACCTATCATTACCAATTGTTACTTGTCACTTGTCAATCCATATGACATCCAATGTAGTGCCATGCGAACACCACTTTACTGCACTTGCTAGTGTATTAAGTTTTTTCTCTTAACAAAGAGAATATAAGGTTAGTGACTTATGGGTGCAGAATGGACGGGGGTGACTTGAGGTTTAGCTGGAATTTTTATTGAGTGGAAGAATTTTGTGGAACTTGCTCCTATCTTTAGTGAAGTCTGCATTAGAGAAAAAGTTGTTGACTTGAGGAGGTGGAATGGGAAGTGGATGGCTACTTGGCAGCTAGATCAGGATGCCAAATGTAGGGGTGAACACTGGTCAATTCAGTCTCATTCATTTTTTTTAAAATCGAAACTGATGCAAAGTTTTTAGCAAACCAAACCGAATTTAAACCGAAATAACAAAAAAATCAGATTTTAAGGTCATTGTAAGTTATGGTAATCAACTATGTTACAAGATCTATTATGAAATTATATAATATTAATTAATTATGTAAATTTCTTCGGTTCAGTTCGGTTTCACAATGAAAAATTTAACCGAACGAGAGCTCTCTCAAGCCAAATCGATCCAATTAGTCAATTCGATTCTATGTAGGTATCATAACTTGTTTATACAACACATTTATATTAATTCATATTCGAAGTTTTTCACTATGAACACATGAGTTTATGCCAAACTCTATTACAGGAAGAGTTTCCACCATAAACCAACTCAAGAGTAGGTTTATGACCAATGCAACGGATAGACTACGATGAGCTCATGTGAGTTCATGATAATCTCATTTCTAAAATTTCACACTAGGGTTAGGTTATAAATAAACTGAGTTTATGTTAAATATCAACGTGTGCATCCAAGAACCTTATGGTGTGTGGTTTGAGGTGGTTTCATGCATCCGTATTTCTGAAACAACAGTTTATGAGAAATATCTTTGGAAGTTATTTGTTGCTACAACCACTTATTATTAACTATTTTTTTATCTTCTCGTTGATCAATGCATCTAAGATGCATTGTGCCAATTCAATAAAAAGAAAAAATATCTTCAAAAACATAATTGGCAAATACAATAAATATTTCTATACACACAAAACACAAAAAGAGAGAATCTATCATTACAATGGTGAGCCTTGTAAGACGTCATTGTGAAACCAATCTGTCTCGCCCCTCCAATTTAGCAGCGGAATAAATCGGGGGAACGTGAGCAAAGTGTATGGTAACGTAAATTGCGCATACATTCGCAAATATCAGAGCAACTAATGAACAATAATAGTAATAAACTCTTTATTTTATTGATAAATCACCTAAACTATTACAACCACTAATTCTGAAACAAAACATAGGGCTCAATAACACCATTACATTGGAAAAGATAACTAAGCAAATATCTTGCTAAACTCTATGATACTAAAGTCATTCCATCACTAAGACTGCAGGTCGCTCATCACTTTAGTCCATTCCTGTCGGTGTGTATAAGGTCATCATCCGACTTACCTGAAAACACATATACAACAATAGCGCAGGGTGATCGATAACGCTCAGTAGAACTTAATATCTCATGTAAACAGGCATGCTCTAAGTGGTTATTGTCTTGTAAAGTAGGATAACTAGAGAGAACGATCAAGTATAGTCAAGAGAGTAATAGCACGTGATAACAAGTGAACGATAAAACTTCCAAAAAGAACAAACTTGCAAAACTAGTCATGATAAAGGATTGGCCATATAACGAGGTAGCACATGAGTGCACTAGTAACGATAGCACCTCTGGTCGAGCATCTTGTCAACCCAGAGAACGATAGTATAGCAATTGATATATTGATTGTCATAGATTAAATTTTGATAGTACAATGGCATTGAGTGCATGTCGTACGCACCCTGATCATTTTAACTCCCATGGGCACTGGCACTTTTCGGGCGCTCCTCCCAGGACCTGATCGGGCCCTATTGCGCTGGCATAAGTCTTTTTCTTATCTTAGACAATCACATAAATGGCCAAGGAAGTACCAAGAATAGATGAGAGTAATAGACGAATAGATGATAGTGTAGAGAGAACGTGAACATATGAGAGTACAAAGATAGTAGATGAGATAAGGGTATATTCGTAAAACAACGTTAAACCACGATAGTAACAGTTGCACGGCACTAGGTCGGGTACCGACAGTAAGGTAGAAGTCACATCCGTCCATTAGCCGTGTTATGAACACATACTTGATGGTCCGGCGTGATCCCAAGGTAAGAGAGAACACACTAAGGCCGTTGGATCGTACTGATCTCTAAGGGTGTAACGGGTTTAAGGGTAAAACCAGCTCGACGACAAAGGACGTGTGCCAAAGCTAAGGAAACTTACGGAGGCCTTGACAAGGAGTCCCTGGTCCATTCAGGAGTATTTCCGGTGGAGAGGTGTGTAATCACGGGGATTGTGCTCCCCAAGTACACAATAGCATGTATCAACTATGGGAGCATGGAAAGTAGGATGTGATCGCCACCTAACTAGTTGCCTAAGAATAGAATGAATAAGGCTAACTAAGTCAGGAAATGGAAAGAGAACCGAATGCTGACCTAAGGTCGCGACGGAGAACCCCGTCGCGATGAGACTGGATACGCGACGCCCCTACGGGGCGCGTCTACGCCGTCGCGTCGCTCTCCTGGGTCGCGTTATCTGCAGTGCGGGAGAAGTTGGTGTAGACCTCCTTCCTATCCTCCGGCCGGCCAGAGAACAAGAGTTCCTCGTGAGATATTGCCTGTGTACCTTCCAAAACAACGAAAAACAACAAAGAAATCATGTTAGAACTAGTTAAGCATAGTATCTATTCAAAAATGAAAAGGGGGAGTGAAGCATGGCGGGAACTGACCTGGGGGTGGTTTTAAACCCCTTGGGTGTGTGGGAAATGTGGGAGGAAAAGGGAAAGTGTATTCCTATCTAACAAAGCAATAAACATGCATGAACCAAGGAGGGAAGAGAGGAAGAAGGAGCCCCGTATGGGGGACTCCCTGGTGCTGAACGAAGTCCTCAGTGGATGTAGAAGCTCCAAGGGCTGCCCTCTTCAAGCTCCAAGCCTCATGAGTGGAGAAATGAGCATGGCTTGGTGAGATGAATGGCAGAGAAATGAAGGGAATGGGAGGATTTCGGGCTAAGTGTTGTTCAGAGGGGATTTTGGCAGCCCTTCGGGGTAAAAAACGAGGCTTCCCCCTCTCTGAGAGAAAAGATCTTGCTTATATAGAATAAGAGAGAGAATATCCCATTTTAAGTGATAATTACCCAACTAAAAGGATAAATCTCATTAAATCCAGGTTGGGAGAGTCCAAAGGGGTTCCTAAGGAGTCCCACAAGCTCAAACCGCGGCTAGGGGGTGGGGGGTTGCTTAAGGATGAAGATAAAGACCATGGGAGGATAAAGTGGAGGTGGTTGCGGAGGCCAGCCACGCGACTGTAGTCGCAACATATCGTAGGGCTGCGACAGGGATTAACGCGACAGCCTTAAGCATTGCGACTTTGAAGCCACGTGCATGGATAGCAGGGGCTGTCGCGACGGCAAAAGGGGGCGCGACAAGGCTTAACGCGGTGCCACGATATGTCGCGTAAAGGGAAAATCGATGTTCTAACGATTCATCAAAGTATAGGGAGAATATGGGTATTTAAAGCACATGGACTCCTTAAGAGATAATGGACGGGATATTCATGAAAAAATGGTCTGTTAATGGGCTCAAGTAAGGCTAATGGTGGGCTCAAGGGAGTAACCCACTAGGGGCTCACTAAGGTAACAAGAAATGTGGTTCAACTTATAAGTCAGAATTGGGTGTCTACAAGTGGTCCATGCCAAGAGAGTGTGTAGAAAATAAGTGTCTGTCGTGCCTCGAGTGCTCGAAGGCCGAGGGAAGCGATCACGGTATTCAAATCATGCAATAAAACGAAAATAATGTCAATAATAAGTTAAGGGAATTTAGTATTAATTTCACTTAATTACCAAATACATTATTGAGTAATTTAATAAGATTCTATGGCAAGCATGAATGTTTAGTGTGTGCAAGTGTATAGAAATCAAGAGAACAAGTATGATTGTGCACATAGCTTTTAAATTAATAGATTTCATGTAATTATTACCCATTAATAATTAAATTCGAAATTATTCATGACAGTACTTAATTAGGGTTTAAACATGGTTTAATTGGCATAAATAGCATGGGATATGTACAATTTCGGGTTCTGGCCGCTATACTGATGTCGTGACAGAAGTAGCTGTTGCGTTCAGGTCGCGACGCACGGTCCGGTCGCGTTCTGCTGAACCGGCCGCTGGGGTTGAACCGGGAAGTCACGACCAGTCGACCCGCCGCGTTCAGAACGCGACAGACCACTGTGTCGCGACCCCTTCTGAGATCACGGCGGGTTGGGCCGTCACGACTTCAGAAGGTGGCCCGAGCCCATAAAAGGGGTTTTGCCCTTTTTCTAGGTGGGTACATCCCTTTATAGCATGACACAGTGCTCTTCAAAAATCGGTATAAAATCGTATGATGATTCAAAAATCATGGAAGTAATTTTAAACGAAAGTAGACAAGTGGATTCATCATCTGACGCGAGGAATTAGAAAATAGACTTGGAATTGGCATGCTTTAAGTAGGTTATATTCTGTTAACCTAGAACCTACACAGTCATGAAAAATGATTTAATACACATAGCATGCACAATGGAATTTGGGCAAACTAGGTTCGTTAGAACCCTAACATCAAGTAGCATTTAAGATATTTATTTCAAGGCATGAAGTCGAGTAGAATCAGGGATTCAAGGTAATCATGAAGGTTCGGGTATCATATGAAAATAGAGATTCAAACATTTAATTCTCCCTCATGGAAGAACGAAAAATAGGGAAACAGAGGACTTTTGAAGAGGGGTGCAAGGGCTACCTAGGGTTAAAATATCACGATTTGTGCTTGAGAGATTGCCTACCTTTTTGCGCTGTAAAGAATTCCTAGGGTTTATGAAGAGGAAGAAGATGAAATCTCCCTTGTTCCAAGCCTTCCTCTCCTTGCTCCTCGTCCACAGCCTTTCTCCTTTGTCTCCCAGAGCTCCAGCCATGATCTATGGGGTGCTAAGGCCGAATTGGGAGGTATATAGCTTGTTAATAGAGTCCTACCCTTCTAAAACTTCTTCCTTCTATTAAATTCTGAATTTCCATGTTTATCACCTCCATTCCTAGCATTTATCTCCTAATTAGGATGGAGGAGAGGTCCAAATTCGTGGGTAAAGAGTTAGGGTAAGTATAGGGCTCTTTTTAGGATAGATACAAGCTATTTAATAATTATTTTAACCTTTTACTAATTATGACTAATTTTTATTCCGAATTTAGCTTAATTACCTCTCATCCCATGATGTGCTCTTCACATTTGGGCCCATTCTTTTGTGTTTGGACCATTATGATAACCCATTACTATTTTAACTTAAATGGGTTTTAGTTTAATTCTATTTATTCACCCTTTATTCTAATTTAATCTATTTATTCATTAATTTCTTATCGTAATTCGATGTAATATTATTTATCCCAATATTTCTAACATTCATCATTTGGGCTCTTATTTTGGCCCAATAACTTATGTATGGCTCAATTGTACAACCCATATACTAAATTTACTTAATGAATTTTAATTATCCTTTTATTAGAGAGTTTATACATGGGCCAAAATTGTTCATTGATCCATTTATCATAATGGGCTATCAACCCATATTGTTTAAAGTCTACTCATATATTTATTTTGATTTTTAATCCACTTTGGCTCATATAATAATGAGTTTTCTGACTAATTCCTTAATTACGATAATAAGTCGCATAAATTCTTAAACTTGGTCCAAAAATTTTTCTATGTCCAAATTTCATGATGGGTCATTAGAGAATATTATTTAAAGAATAAATACTATTTTTACGACATTTTTAGATGGGTTTTTACGCATGTGATAATGATGCGTACCTTTTTACTTACTTGAATTATAATTGATAAAATTTTCAATTTATCTATATTTCTAATTAATGAATTTGTTGGGTACTACACAATCTCAATGAGATTACGATCCCAACCACCGCACGGTATCCATTCGATTTCTCATTTTGTTGTTGTGTGGAATGTTGGATGTTTCGTAGGGGGGGGGGGGGGGGAGGGCTGTTGATCGATGAGTGTCTTTTTTGTCGGTAGATGGTGTATGTATGATGTATGTATTAACAAAGAATTATTACGATAAGTTATCATACTTATTAGAGATAAAAATTTGATAAGTTAACAACCTTATCATAAGTTAACAATGTGATCATAAAACGTTATCAGATTATTAGAATGGGCTTGAGAGATCTATAATAATCTATCAAGTTACCAAGTATAAGAAATGAGAGAGTCTTTTACTCTAAACTTCTCTCGGTTGGGTGATGAAACTCAATACAAGTAGGGATATCAGATGAGTATTTATCTTCGACGTATTTTTCCCCCTCCAAATTCACCCAAAAAAAAAGGCTCGAAATGCAAACACAATTATCTAATATAGAGATCATCAAGAGTGTCGTTTGCTTGCACAGAGGAGAGGAATGGATTATAAGGATGATATGGTTAGAATCTTATACTCTTCCCCATCACTTACCTACGTTAGACAGTGAACACTTTCCCACTTTGGAAAAGGGTTAGTCTATCTTGGGGTTAGCTAATGAGGGTAGGCTAACTAAAAAATTAACTTATTTTACTTTGAAAATAAAAATTGGGTTAAGTAGACAATCCCTTCTCTTTAATTTAATTATCTTAAAAATAAAGAACTTGTAAATTTTAAGAGTATATAGTATTAAAATAATAAATATTTTTTTTTAAAAAATAACTTGCCCTGGGTTAACCCCCTCTACCCCACCTCTAGGGTGGGTTAGACTATCCGGGGCAAATAGGGGAAAGGGGTTGCCCCGGGTTAGGCAACTCCCCCTCCCCAAATGGGGCAGAGTTACCTGGGGGTATTCCTCCACAGCCCCGTTTACCCCCTCAATCATAGGCTAAACCATGCAAAAGAAGATCCATTTTCCTTCTGCAATTCGTGTAGCATAGTAAGAACAACAGGTATTTTAGAATTAACTCGAGTTAACTCCAAGTCTGTATACCAATCATCAATTGGGATTCATAAGCCACAACATGCTAGCATGCGCACATGAACTTTTTCCCACTATTTGAATTGTCTTTCATAAACCTCCAAGGTATCTCAAAAACTGTAAAAGAATGTCTAAATCCTTTTAAGTTAACTTAATATATCAAACAATGAATATTACCTTACTTTTGATGGATCTTAATATCTTGTCTAGATCTAGCAGCCCACTAACGAACTCGGCTCAGGCCCATTTGTGACCCCGACCTTAGGGCTGTTCATAATTCGGTTCAAACCGAAAAACCGAACCGAACCAGCCAATTCGGTTCGGTTCGGTTCGGGTTGAGAAGTCCCATGGTTCAGTTCGGTTTTGCATAGTGAAACCGAATGAACCGAAATATATAATAAATATATTGAAAATATAAATATAACATAAAAGAGCGCCTAGCCCAGTGGGCTAGCGCGCTGATTTCTATTGGGGCGGTCTTGGGTTCGAAACGAGGACCGCCCGCGCCCTGTATTATTAGAAGTTTTTTTTTGTTTAAACCCAGAACCGCCCCCGCCTGTGTATTAGAAGTTTTTTCTTTGTTTTCGGTTCAAACCGAACCGAACCGGTCGATTTGAATAAATTTCGATTCGGTTTCGGTTTCCAAAAAAGAGGTCCAAACCGAACCGAACCGAACCGTGAACAGCCCTACCCGGCCTAGCTTAGTCTTAGTCCGTTGGATTTCATCAGTACATTAAGCGATGTCAACATGGAAAGAGGGATATCCCAAGAGGTCTCTGATGCAAACTAGGGTACACTTCGACAATCAAAATCTGACTACAATTGATCCATCAATAGACTCCAAGTTTTCCTGCAACTTTCTCTCTATGATTGGCTTTCAAACGAGGAAATTGTCTTCAAATCTAATTAGGAGTTTCCTTTGAGACTTCAGCACTCTAAGTAATTTCTCAATTTGATCAGGACACAGAATCCTACCAACCATATTGCTTTACCCATAAAAGTAACCCCTTCACCATAAGTAAAAGGGAAAGCGGTTCCAAATCTAGATTGGAGATCTCGGTCTAACCTCTACACCTATTATCCCTCTCTTTCCTTTCCACTACATACTTTACTTCTCTTGGTCTCTTTCTCGAGTCGACTTCTAACTGAGTGTCAAAGGGTCGACTCTGAGAACTTCTTAGACTTGACTTCTTGCAGGTTTGGCGATGTCAGCATTGGCATCCGAGACACACACAACTTCATTTCCCCCTCCATTAGCAAATCTAATGCCATCATCTCAGATCACCCTAAAGTCGATCCGCAATGTCTCGGAACTGACTTCATCAACCTTCAACTCACTAAAAGAAGGAAGTTGGTCTACTTTCAAACTAAAGTTGGGATGGATAATACTTGTTACTAGCTCTAAATAGTTAGCAAATCCTAGTCTTCTTTGCACAATGTGGTAGTAGATCATGATACAACAATGATTAACGGCAGACAGTCATATCGTACCATATAACGGTTGCATGAGATACGATCTAGTCCACCTTAATAGAGCAAATAATGAGAGACATATAATACATCATCCTTTGAAGTCTTTCGTATTACATAAAGTTTAGATGATTATTAAAAATATATGTCATCTGAAAATATTTGTGAAATACACTGGTCTTGGTGAGACAGTGTTAATGTGTGGTACATATCAAAACTATATTGCATGAAAATTGCATGTTTCAAGAATAACAAAATGTGCATTACAACTTATAAGGTGTAACAACTCGAGTTTCTTGAGTCCAGTTTGACTCTCTTGGCGCTCGTCTTGGGATCGTAACGGATCGAGAAGTTGTGTTCTGAACGTAACGAGATTTGTGTTGCCTTCTGGTTGAGAGTAGGGATTTCTTCCTCTCTTTCCTATTTTGAGGAGATGGAGCTTGGTTTCCCCGTTCTTGTATGGTTCCATGTCATTTTGCATGGATTGACGCTTGCCAGTGGGGCTCCCCTCTTTTTGTAGATTGGTTTCTTGTGCCTTGTGTGTGAAGAGGGGTGTGTTTTTGCCGGTTGAGGTGTTCCCCATGGTCCTTGTCTTCCTTTTCATTGATTTGGGGTTTGGTTGTAGCTTGGGGAACAGTCGGTTCGCTTGATCCCTCAGTTTGGTCTTTAGACTAATATCGCGATAAGAATGGCATCTCGATATCAGATGAAGGTGATGGCCCCTTGTTGCATTCTGGCCGCGACGGGTTGGCTGTCGCATTCTCTTTGCCCCTTCTTTTTCATCGTTTCTGAGTTCGGCAAGGGTGGTCCAAGCCCGAGTGGGTTGAGATGTATTTTCCTCGCTCAGTACGTGACTAGTGTTTCGGTGATTGCCTTGGTCTGGAAGACTTATCAGGTGCAAATTTTGGGGTAGGGTCTGTCCAAGGTTCGGCCTTCAAAAGAGGATCATGATGGGTCGATACGTCGCGTTTTCATCTGAACGTGACACCCCAGTGATCGCGTTTAGGTCGTGACTAAGTGGTCATCACGTTCTTGTCTCTAAAGGTGACCCACCCCTTTCGCGATCTGGTTGCGACAGGTCGATGTGTCGCATTCTATCTGCCCATATTGCAGGCCCTTCTTTCCAACCTTTTGAGTTTCTGTTGTGTCATGTGTGCTTGTGTTGGTTGTTGGCCCCTTTCTGAGAGTTCAAAGGTGAGCCTAGTTCCTGCTGAGCTTCTCGGGGGTATAAGCCAGCTGTGTTGTGTGCTTATTGTTGTTTACCCGCTGTTCTCTACTGCCAAGTGCTTGCACTCGGGCTTGTGTCGTTGTGTGGGTGTTACTATTTCCCAGGGACCCCTGCCTCATGAGCCTGTAAAGGGAGTACTCCAGGCTATGAGCGTGCTCGAGTTGGTTTCTTTAAGCTGAGGAGAAAATGGTGGTTGGATAGCAACGCTGAGTTGTTTGTAGAGCTCTCTTGGCTGGGACGGGACGTCGAGGTGGTTTTAGGTGTTATTTTTTCCGGCACAGTCTAGTCAATCCATTTTCTCACTGCCTCACTCTGCATTGGTTCCGAAGCCGCATAGGGAGGTTAGGCGTGGGGCCGCAGCTTGGTGAGGCTGCAGTTGTGGTTGTTGTTCTGTGTTCTTGTGGCGGCTCACTGGCCTCACTCTTCCAGGGATGTTAGAAGTAGGAGCCGACTAGCAAGCGATGAGTGGCTTGTGGCACTCTCAATATCCTTTGGCGATAACGTGGTTGCTATTATTGTGATGATGTTTCTCTTGCGATGTGACCCATGTATTGGTCCGTTGCCCTAGCATACACGATGGTCGTAGCCAAGCCGTGTCTCTCTTCCACGTGCATTGTTGGTGTGGCACTTAGTCGTGGTGCCCAGTGCTTTCCGTTGTGTCGTGCTCTTGGGCCTGTGCTTTTGGCCCCAGTGCTAAGTTGGGCCTTCAGCCTCGTTGTCATTCCGAGGGTTGGAGAGAGTGTACCCCCATCTCTAGTTGCTATACAGAGAGATGGTGTGGGGTGTTTCCTCCCTAACGGGTGCCTTTGGTGGTTTCCGACTCGAGTGTTCCCTCCGTGTGCCTTGTGTGGTTCCCAACCTCATTTCCATAGCTCGTTCCCTAGTGCTCGTTCGTGGTGGTACCTATATGTGGTTTCTGACCTCGTGGAGCGCCCAAGCTCTGGGTTGTTTCTGTGTGTGGCTTCCCAACCTTGTGGATGTCGTGGTGTTGTTCTGTTTCTGCTATTTTGTAGTAGCTAGTGTAGTTGGTTCCTAGTTACCGCTTTCTAATTGCAGTTGTTTACTGCTTTTTGGAGTTATTGCTGCTCTGGCAGGGAAGGGATTGGTTATCCCTACTGGGCTTTGTTCGCGAGGCTCACCCTCACCCCCCCTCCCCGCCTCTACTTCCTTCAGGTAGGGGCTCACTGTCATTAGAGTTCAGTGTCAGACAGTGGAGGTGGCAGTTAGTTGCGTCGTGTGCTACTAGCAGTTTGAGTGTGTGAGTGTGAGTACTCTTATATTAGAGTGAGTTGAGAGTTGTGTTTTGCAAGTCCTCAAGGTATGCCCCTTGAGGACTGCACTTTTCTTTCTGTCCCTGTACTTTTATTTTGAACATGTTGTACATATTTTCTTTATTTAATGTACGAACCTCTTGTTATAGTTATTTGAATTCATTGCTTATCTCACTAGACTACTTTTCTAACCCTTTCAGGTCTTCGAATCCATAGGTGGCAGTCTAAAGGTTGGACACTTGGAGTGCCTTCCAGGTGTCGAATCCTCGATTCATTACACAAGGTGTGTATTCCAATTAGGAAATTGTTCATTATAGTTTACGAATATGTATTTTAAAAGCCATATGTAGTTTTTTTTTGCAAAAAATATTATACAAATGTATACACTTTGAATCAGAGAAAAATACTTCTTTAATATAAGGTCGTTTGGTGTGTGCCATAAAACAATATAAAGTATTGATTTTGGAATCACTGATCTATAAATTCTAGGTTAAATTAATTAGAAATCTCTATCAAATATTTGACTATTTTTTAGACTCTGACAAAGTTGTAATTCATTACAGTAAGTGTTATATCTTGTTACAGTATATGTTAAGCTCTATTATAGCAAGTACTTCTCCCATAACAATCAAAGATCGTTAATAATTTGTCTTAAATTCTAAGAACAAAAAAATGATATTGAAATCACATTTTTTTTACTTATGGTAATTTTAGACTAAAAATTAAAACTAAATAAGCTTACCAGTTTGAAATTTCAGCAATTTATGATCCAAAATAAGAAAAATATCAAAAACAAGCATCATAGACTGTCTATTCTCAAAAAAGGTGAAAGGACCAAATTACAGAGGATTGCATCTAAATCATGCTCAGCAAATGCGTCATCTAAATCACCATCTAAACTTGAAGGCCTCACATACAAAACCAAATAATAACAGGGTATTTTTATACTTTCACATAACTTCTGGTTCTAGGGTTCCACGAGTGGCCTGCTTTATAAGCTCCATCTCAACGCTCGTACTTTCTCTCCCGAAACCCAACCAGGTCGAGAGGGCGGCGCGGAGAGCCAACGAGATGGTGAAGTTCTGAAGCCGAACAAGGCGGTGGATCGTGCTGCAGGGCTGCTTCGCGGTCGAAAGACCGTCTATCTATGTTGAGCATCTCTCTGTAAATATGCCAAATGAGCTTGACCCACATCACCCCTACGCTCCCTAGAGTCAATGGCAGGGCGTGGCACGTGTATGGGAAGGATGACTTAAGGGCACTCCCAACCACATCTAGCGAGATGGTCCATGAATGGTTGGCGACAATTGTTGACACATTTTTTTAACCCAAAAATACCCCAACATAGTTGGTGGACAACACCCCCCCCCGCGTGAAGACACCTCGGCAGGGGTGTTCTGGCGCAGACCCCCCCCCCCCTGGCGGGGGGGGGGGTGTCCTGCGCACAGAACACCCCCGGCAGGGGTGTTCTGGCGCAAACACCCCCGGCAGGGGTGTCCTGCGCATAGGATACCCCCGGCGGGGGTGTTTTGCGCCAGGGACACCCCCGCCTGGGTGTGTTCCCCCCCCCCCCCCCCCCCCCCCCCCTTTTTGCCTCTTGGCACTCTATAATAGAGGGCCAAGGTCATGAGAAACGCATGATGGGCAGACTCTCCTAGGGCTGAGGGCTTCTCCTGCCTGGTTAGGAGATAAGCCCCCCCCCCCCCCCCCCCCCCCCTCTTTTTTTGCGGGGGGCATGTATGTTCCTCATATGAAGACCCCATGTGGGCCCCAATTTGTGTAAAATTACACAAGGGCCCCTGGAAAAAAAAGGGTTTGTGCATGTGCGTAAAATTACACATATGCCCCATCCATGGGCCCAAGTTTGTGTAAAATTGCACAAAGCCCCCGGGAGTATAAAGTTTGTGTATGTGTACATCAAAAGTACACATATACCCCTACTGTCCGAAAACTTGCAAGAATACCTCTGTTGCCCAAAAAAATTACAGAAATATCCCTGTGAAGGAGAAAATTGCTGAAATGTCCAAAAAATTGCAAGAATATTCCTGCTGCCCAATAAATTGCAGAAATACCCCCGCTGCCCAATAAATTACAGAAATACCCCCGCTGTCCAAAAAATCCAGAAATACCCCCGCTCCCCCAAAATTGCAAACACGTCCCATGGTGAAAAAATGGCGGAAATAGCCCGGGGTTTGTGCCTTATGTCCAACCCGGTGGAGTGGGACCCACGTCACTTCTATGAAGCAGCGTGCCTCTCCTGGGTGTGACTTAAAGCCGAACACATTGGTATTCTCGGAAAACGTCACCAAATGACAGGGATGTTCGAGAAAGCCAGGAAATGGCAGGAATGTCGGAGAAAGCCAGGAAGTGGCAGGAACGTCTGAGAAAGCCAAGAACGACAGAAATGCCCCAGAAAGCCAGAAATGGTAAGGATGTCCCAGAAAGTCAGGAAATGACATGGATGTTCGAGTAAGCCAAGAAATGTAAGGATGTCCAAGACGACCAAGAAACGGCAAAAGCACCTGGAAAAGTCAATCAATGACGAAAATACCCGGTGTAACGCCCCGACGCGGATATCGGAGCGGAATTAGAGTTATTAAATAGCACCGAACGATAAAAAAATGACAACCCATTGCACAATTGGAATAATACCAAATAAACTCCAATCTCATTAATAATTCATCAAACTTCATTACAATCACTAATCAGAGCCATAACTAGGCCTAGAGTACTTTAATCAAATTCAAACTATTAAATAAGACTAACTGACTCATAACTATACTAAATATCATCTAAGCAGTAGTACTGATCGGTCACTCCTGAGCAACATCCTCGTTCCCATCCTCGTGAGTGTGGTACTCGCCATCCGACTTACCTGAACACATGAAATATATATGCGGATGAGCGAATAACGCCCAGTAGGACTTAATATCTCATGAGAACAAGCATGCTTTAAATAGTTAATGTTTTAAATGGCAGGATACCTAGAGAGAATTCATGTAGAGCAAGTAACGATGGTAAGAGATCAATAGCACTTGTACAGAGAAATAGCATAACGAGAACGATAACGAAAAGTCCATGTAACGATAATAGCATGTAAAATTACACAACGGTGCACTAGTAACGATAACGATTGCACTTGTATAGATAGCACTTTGATTATCATAGATTAATCTAGATTGTATAATGGCACTGAGTGTATGCCGTACACACCATTGATCATTTTAACTCCCATGGGCAAGAGCACTTTTCGGGGCGCTCCTCCCAGGACCTGATCGGGCCCTATTACGTTGGCATATGTCATTTTCTTATCTTAGACTATCACATAAATGGCCAGAGAGTACTAAGAAGAAGATGAGAGTAGTAGACGAATAGATGAGAGTGTAGAAAGAATGTGAACAGATGAGAGTACCGAGATAGTAGATGAGATAAGGGTATAATCGTGAAACAACGTTAAACACACGATAGTCACAGTTGCACGGCACTAAGTCGGGTACCGGCAGTCAGGTAGAAGTCACATCCGTCATTAGCCGTGCTGTGAACACAGGCTAGATGGTCTGGCGTGATCACAAGGTAAGAGAGAACACACTAAGGCCGTTGGATCGTATTGATCCCTAAGGGTGTAACAGGTTTTAAGGGTACAACCAGCTCGTCGGCTAAGGACGTGCGTCAAAGCCAAGAAGACTTACGGAGGCCTCGACAAGGAGTCCCTGGTCCAGTCAGAAGTATTCTCGGTGGAGAGGTGGTCCAAGCCAAGAGAAAATGTGTAGAAACAAGTGTCCGTCGTGCCTCGAGTGCTCAAAGGCCGAGGGAAGTGGTAACGGTGTATAAGACGCGCGAGTAAAATGAAGACAAGAGCAATCATTAAAATAGGGAATTTAAGTGAAGTGTTACACTTAATTACCAGATATATTATTGAATATTTTATAGAGGTCTCATGGCAAACATCAATGTTTAGTGTGTGCAAGTGTATAGAAATCAAGAGGGCATGTATGATTGTGCACATGACTTTGATGTTAATGAATTTCATGTATTTATACCCAATTACAATTAATCAGTCGTTAATAGTCATGACCGTGTTTAATTAGGGTTAAATAGGTTAAAATACCACATATCGCAATGGTATAAGTGTAAATTAAAGTTCTGGCCACGATATTGAGGTCGCGACGTAGATGGTTGTCACGTTCAGGTCGCGACGTCAAGACCGATCTCTTTCTGCTGAATCGGCCACTAGGGTCAACCCGGCCAGGTCGCAACATGTCGACCCCTCGTGTTCAGAACGCGACGGACCCCCGTGTCGCGACCCCTTCTGAGATCGCGGCGGATCGGGCCGTCGCGACTTCAGAAGGTGGCCCGAGCCCAGAAAAGGGATTTTACCTTTTTCCAGGTAGGGTTCCTTCGATACCAGACACTTCAACAATCCGAATCAAATCACAACGACATCCAAAAATTATGAGATCAATTTTAAACAGATCTAGACATGGAGATCTATTAGTGAGCATATTTAATTAGAGAACAAATACGTGTAAGGCATGCTTTGAATAGGTTGATCCTTGGTGACCTAAACAGGCACAGTCGTGGAACAACGATTTAATTGGCAACAAATACAACATAGAATTTAGGGCAAATAGGAGCGTTTGAAATCTAGTAACAAGTAGTATTTATGAGAATAATTTCACAGCATGAGATCGAGTACAAGCATGGTTTGAAGACAAACTTTAGGGTTCGGGTACAAGATGATGACTGGGATTCAAACATTTAATTCGCCCTCATGGATGAACGAAATAGAGCGAAACTAGAGAGCTTTCAAAGAGGATCATGCGGGCTACCTAGGGTTAAAATTTCATGATTTTTGCTTGAGAGATTGCCTACCTTTCGTTGCAGTAAAGAAAACCCTAGTTTGATGACGAGGTAGAAGAAGAATCCCCTTGCTACAAGCCTTCTCCCCTTGCTCTCCTCGTCCAGAACTCCTCCTCTTCGTCCCCCAGAGCTTCTACAACGATCTAGGGTTTGGTTGGGACAAATTTGGGGGTATATGGCTAGCTATAAGAGTCCTCCTTCCTATTAAATTCTGAATTTCCTTCTTTATCTTCTCCTTTCCTAGTATTTATCTTCTAATAGGGTTGGGAAATGATCTAATTTTGTGGGTAAGGGTTTAGGGTAAATGTAGGACTCTTTTAAGGATAGATTTGAGTTGTTTTAATGATTATTTTAACCCTTTTCTATTTATTAATTAATTAGGTACGAAATTCACTTAATTAAACATCATCCTATGATGGGTCATCACAATTTGGCCCACTCTTTCAAGCTTGGGCCATTAATACAACCCATTGCTAATTTAGCTTAATAGGTATTAATTTAATTCAATTTTATTTCATTTATTCTAATTAAATCTATTTATCTCATTTATAAATAAAAATTTTATTTTATTTGAAATTTTAAAAAATCAAGGTTGCTACACCGGGAGCCGCTCAGAAAAGTCAAGAAATGATCGAGAGGCCTGGCTCATGCCATTTGCACGGCTCGGTGGAGCGGGACCCACACTATTTCTATGAAGCGGCGTGCACTCTCTTGGGCCCGGCTTACGGCAGGCCGCTCCAAATCTTGAGATTGTCAAATAACGACAAGAACCCTTGTACATGTCGAGATATGGCCGAAAGCTTCAGGAGGTCAAGATACGACCGAAAATGTAACGACCTTGATTTTTAAATTTCTAAATAAATAAAAATATTAATTTATAAATACGAGAAATAGAATTTAATTAGAATAAATGGGTAATAAATGAAATAAAAGAGAATTAAATTAATACCCATTACGCTAAATTAGTAATGAGTTATACTAATGGTCCTAACATGAAAGAATGGGCCCAAATATGATGAGCCCATCATGGAATGAGATCTAATTAAGTAAATTTCGTACCTAATTAATTAATAAATAGAAAGGGGTTAAAATAATTATTAAAACAACTCAAATCTATCCTAAAAAGAGTCTTACACCTACCCTAAACCTTTACCCACGAAATTGGATCTGTTCCCGACCCTAATTAGGAGATAAATGCTAGGAGAGAAAGAGATAATTAAGAAATTTCGAATTATTAAGGAAAGGAGAGAGTTTTAGGAAAGAATGACTCTTAAACTAAGCCATACACACCCCAATTCGGCCCTATCACCCTCTAGATCGTTTCTGGAGCTCTGGAGGCCGAAGGTGAAGGTTGTGGACGTGAGGAGCTTGGAGAAGAAGGCTTGGAGCAAGGGATTTTCCATTTTATTTTCGTCACAACCCTAGGTTTTCTTATTAGCAAGCAAAGGTAGGCAATCTCTCAAGCACAAATCGTGAAAATTAAACCCTAGGTAGTACATGCACTCCTCTTTGAAAGTCTCATGATTTCCCTATTTTCATGGCTCCATGAAGGAGTATTAATTCGTTCAATCCCTGTCATCTCCATGCACCCGAACCATCATATTTGTGTTCAATCCTCGTTTGTACATGATCCCATGTCCTGAAATAATTCTCATAAATACTACATGATCTTAGCTTCCAAACGCCCTTATTTGCCCTAACTTTTATCCTGTATTTGTTGCTAATTAATTGTTTTCTATGTATTGTGCATGATTAGGTCACCGTAAAGTAACCTTGTTAAAGCATGCACAAACCATGTCCGTTTTCTAATTACTTATAATCAGTAATAGATCAGCATGTCAAGATTCGTTTAAAATTAGTTTCACGATTTTGGATCACTGTATGATTTTATATAGATTTTTGAAGTACCCTGTAGCATGTTTGGGAGGGATGGAACCCACCTGGAAAAGGGCAAATCTCCTTTTTCTGGGCTCGGGCCACCTTCTGAAGTCGCGACGGCCCGACCCGTCGCGATCTCAGAGGGGGTTGCGACACGGGGGTCCGTCGCATTCTGAACGCGACGGGTCGACATGTCGCAACCTGCCCCCAGTTCACCCCAGCGGCTGGTTCAGCAGAACGCGACCGGACCGTGCGTCGCGACCTGAACGCACCAGCTAACCCTGTCGCGACATCAGTATAGCGACCAGAACCTGAATTTACTCTATTAACCCTGTTATTCATGCCATTTAAATCATGTTTAACCCTAATTAGGTTCTGTCATGACCTATAACGACTTGTTAATTATAAATGGGTATTATTTCATGATCTTAATTAATTTAAAAGCTATGTGCACAATCTTACATGCTCTCTTGATTTCTTACACTTGCACACACTTAATAATCATGTTTGCCATTTAAACCTTGTTAAATTACTCAATAATATATCTGATAATTAAGTGAAATTAATTACTAATTTTTCTTATTTGATAATGACACTTGTCTTCGTTTTATTCGCGTGCTTTGTACACCGTTACCGCTTCCTCGGCCTTCGAGCACTCGAGGCATGACCGACACTTGTTTCTACACACTTTCTCTTGGCATGGACCACCTCTCCACCGGGAATACTCTTGACTGGACCAGGGACTCCTTGTCACGGCCTCCGTAAGTCTTTTTGGCTTTGGCGCACGTCCTTAGCCGACGAGCTGGTTGTATCCTTAAAACCCGTTACACCCTTAGGGATTAGTACGATCCAACGGCCTTAGTGTGTTCTCTCTTACCTTGTGATCACGCCGGACCATCCAGCCTGTGTTCATAGCATGGCTAATGGATGAATGTGACTTCTACCAAACTGTCGGCATACGATTGTGCCGTGCAACTGTGACTATCGTGTTTAACGTTGTTTTACGAATATATCTTTATCTCATCTACTATCTCGGTACTCTCACCTGTTCACGTTCTCTCTACACTCTCATCTATTCGTCTATTACTCTCATCTATTCTTGGTACTTTCTTAGCTATTTGTGTGATTGTCTAAGATAAGAAAATGACATATGCCAGCGCAATAGGGCCCGATCAAGTCCAGGGAGGAGCGCCCTGAAAAGTGCTAGTACCCATGGGAGTTAAAATGATC